>NMXI01000056.1:0-31302 GCA_002851675.1 Verticillium nubilum | reverse complement strand
GGGGGGGGGGGGGGGGGGGGGGGGGGGGGGGGCGCACACAAATGATGTTTGGGGAACAAGACGAAAGAGATCAAGATCAACATACTGAGGAGTCTCTGTGGTTATGATGGGCTTGAGGCCCTCCTTCTTCTTTTTCTTTGGTGCTCCCGAACTCCCATTGGAGACGGCTGGCGTTGCGACAGGTTCGAGTTCAGGCTCGGTATCAGGCTTTTGCGGGGGGGAGGGCTTCTGCGCTGCCGCAGCCTCTTGGGGCTGCTCTTGTTCGCCGGCCATCTTGTCTGTTTGTGGATGTTGTCGGTGGTCCTCTTGATGCTCCCGAGGTAGCAGTGTTCAATTGGCGGGTGGCAATTGTCGACCCAGGTTGAACTTTGAGTGGCTGTGGATGGACTTCGGTGCCGCCAGGACGATCGTTGGTTTGCGGTGTCTCGGGTCAGTCGCGCACACAGCTCTGGGTATGCAACTCGTGCAGATCGTAGTGGTGGATGGGCTCGAGTATCCGCGCTGTCAATGAAGAATCCGAGACGGGGGAGGTAAAGAAAAGTCGCTTGTCGTGGGGAGAAGCTCTCGATTTGCGCCAGAGGTAGGCCCGCGTTTCAGTCGATTCGTGGGGACGCTTTCAGGGCCAAAAAGTAGCTTAGTCTCTGCGTCACCTCAGATGGTCGACCAAATGCCAATCTATCGGGACGTTTTTGACGCTTGGCAGTGTCGATGGAGAATTGCGAAAGGATGAGAAGAGCTGCACTTCGTTCCGAAAGTACGGGTCAAGGCGTGGTCTGTTGCGGATGTCGCTTCTTGTTGGGTCTCAAGGCAAGAACGTCACTGAGTTCGCGCGCTTGCTCTATGGTGGATTTGGTGTCTTGTCGATAGGTATGTACTGGTAGTGGCAATGGCGCGGGGTATTTGTCGGCGCAGAAGAAAGCTCAGGGCAGGTGGACTGGACTGTGGCCTTGGTTCTTGGTTGGGAGGATCGCAGGCGATAAAGTTGACGAGGAACGAACTGCGAAGTGCTGAGAGGCGGGAGGCTGGGATGGAGGGTGAAGATTCTAGAGAAACACGACTAGTAATCTGAACTCGAGGTGTTGGGCTCCAACGAGACAAAAAGCAGGCGTCGACGGCGGTCGCGGCGATGGGATGGGGGACAAGAGGGCGTGATGATGTAAAGGCGGCTGGGCTATCCTGACAGGCGGAGCTCGTCAGATCCAATGCAAGCAAGCAACCCTGACTGTTGGCCCGTCCACGTCCAAGAAAGGACCCTGGCCTAGCAAGGTGGTCGAAGGATTGCGCGGGGCAACCAACGTTGGTGCCTGGCCTGGTGGGCAGTGCAAGACGAAGTGACTGATGCAGCGAATTCTCGAGCAAGTGATGAGGATTCGAACAGTCTTTACGATGTGACCGTCAGCTGGTGATCTGGTCTGGGCACAGACGAAGGTATGAGACGAAGCATTGGCACCGAAGCGGGTGACGATATCAGTTCAGTGTATGTACCTACCTTACCTGTACCTTGGGGCGGGCAGGTACTAAAAGTGGGCTGTTATTGCTGCGCCGGGCAACTGTGGACAGACGGGTGCACTTGCACCTGCGCCATGCATTTTGGGGAGGTGCTCTTGCTGTGGACAGCGAATATGACGAGCCATGGAGAAAAAGTCTACCAGTGAGCTGCATCGTGGCCTCCCCAGTTCATTCAAGGCCGACTCGGGGCAGACATCGTCGTCACGCTGATCCTGGGTTGCACCTGTTCAACCATCTTATAAGTGTCCTGTTGACGGCACAAGAGGGCGGGGGCAGGACTGGTTGAAATACTGAGGTTGATGCCTCCGGATCAAACCGATGAGGTCACCGAATCGCGGTCGCACAGTGATGGCTCCACCTTTCAGTGACTCGGCCTAGGGAGTTCCCGCCGTGAACCAAGTTCTTTCCTCCGTGTACAACACAGCACGATAGATGTGTTGGGCCTGTTCAAGAGCAACATCACCAACTTGGAGTTGCATCTATCATCACCAACTGGAAGTTGTATGTATCCCCGAGATTGGTTCATCCATCATTCACCGCAATTTTGTTCGACCATCTCCGAAGCCCCCCCCCCCCCCCCCCCCGTCTTCGACGCCTCTGGCCATTTTATGCCCTTCTTGGCCTCCACAGTGTGCCTGGATGACCCGGCGAATCATGGCCCCTGGATGTCCTTCTCCAACACATATCGAGAAAGAAAGGGGGTGGGGGGAAAGGTTATCACATTATGACATATCCAGCCACATGGTATCGTATCTGCTTTCGCATTGGGCCAGCACCCAGCTTCTGATTGTTGCCGTGCATGTCGTCTGACCACCATCGTCAATCACGGGCGTCCTCTCTCATTCATCGGACTGCGGCACTGGGGACATCGATCTTGAGCTGCAAGGACGCCACTTCCTGCACCATCATCCGCCATGTTCACGGTCTCCATTGCAACAAGCTTTCACAGGGGCGCGTATTTAGGTATTGCGCGAACTCGCTGATAGAAACTTCTAGTACGCCTTGTCGTCCGATCCTGACGATGGACAATCTACCTCACATGACGCTAATCTGTTGCAGTTCGGCTCTTCCCAGGCTTTACAGTATAACCTCCTAGAGGTCATCCATCGACTGCTGCGACAGGCCGCCTGCCTGAATCGACAAACGACTGAAGCCTCCGCAGCGCATACGGGATTTGACCCTCTATTGAGCGGTACATCAGCATGCGAACTGTTGACTCGAAGCTCCTGAGCCACTTCCCATTGCCACTGATGGCCAGGATGGATAACTCAGCCTCGGTGAGCTTCAGGAAGCCATTCATAAACTGAAAATGCCATCCGTGTATATAATCCCGGCAGATCCCAGGCACCTGGCCTGGAGTCGCCTCGCAGAGGTGATTGTAGATGATGCGCATCGCATCTATGGCATTGAACCGAGTGCCCCACGTCGCCGGCTCGTCCATCTTGTCCACCATGATTTTGAATATCTTCTCAATGTCATCGGAGATTGCGAGGCCCGCAGCGTACTCTCCTCTGTAGATCGTGCTCTGGCTGTAATCCCTGTTCAGCTTGCCGTGCGCTTTTTTGCTCAAGTGATCAAAAGAGACGATCTTGGTCTGGGCTCTGCGACGCTTGGCTTGTTCCCGTCTCTCAGCTGCCTTGGCCGCCTTTTCCTGTGTCTTCCTGTCGGCCTCGGCGGCATCTTCCTGAGCCTTGCGAGCAGCTTCCAGCATCATAACGTGCTTTCTCTTCACGCTTGTGCGGACGATTGGGTTGTCGGTCGCTAGCTCGGACAGCAGGCTGGCCATGTCCCGAGGACTCATCCATTCGATGATGCTGCTTACTTCGAGCATGTCGGGAGGCGGAGGCTGACTGGAGGAGCAGCTCCGCACGGGAGGAACGGGGACGCGAGTCTGTCGCGCGGAGGGGCAAGGGCTGGACGAAGGCGCAGGCGTTGGCATCTGTTGCCTGGCGGTAGAGGGCATCACAGGCGCCGGGGGGGGCGAAGAGCTCGTTGCGGGCGAGGGGTACGGCCGCGAGACTTTGGTCTGAGCCGAGATTGCGACGGAAGGTGGGCTTTTCGTGGGAGGTCGTCGCGATGAGGCGGTGAATCTGCTCAAGTCAGGAACAGGTACTGGTGTTTCGACCAATCTTGGGGGCGTAGGCGTAGGCGTGGACGTGATTGAGCTTCGATCCATTGCCGCGAGATAGGCGGCAGGTAGTGGGATTGGTGTCTGTTGGATGCTACCGTGTTCGCTGTAACGGCGATGGTCGTTGGCTTCAGTGCGCTGCCGCTTTGCTGGGTGTGATGCCATCGTAGGTTCCGACGGTAAATGTGGAAAGATGCCGATCAAGATGAACGGCTTCGGAGAGAAGTACGAGATGAGAGTGATGATTGATGGCGAAACCCCATACGTCGTGATCCAGGTGTCAGGAAGGGGTGGGATAGGCTAAAATGATTCCACTAAAAGGCCGAGGGCTGTAAGACGCGTCTGCCGTGGTGGGGTGATCTTCAGACGCGTCTTCCTCGTGGTGGACCCATGATGGCTGGCGTCGGATGAGGTGTCAAGATATCGGGGGTCAAGATATCGGGGTTGAAATGTCTGTATTGGATTACCTAGGTACCTATGTTTGTAAGGGTATCCTTGCACTAAGGTATCCTTTTCCAACAAGGATAGGCATTGATGCCCTGCCAATCGAGTGCACACACAGGGCATCCTCCAATCCTCCAATCCTCCAATCCTCCAATCCGTTATCTTTGTGGGATTCCGCAACGAGTGAATGAAGTCGAGCGAAATGGTCTCCTACTTGGTCCATCGCAGCTCCATCTTGCTACCGGCGATAAGTTTCCCCGCATAATGACAAATCCCTTCCGCTATGCACATTTCTGCAGATAACGACCATACCCTCCCTGATCGGCACCTCGTCAGCCATGCGAATCCAACAACCGCCCTGTTAGACACCACTTTGAGGTCCATGGTTGCCTGGGGCCCGGTGAGGTCCGTTGTTGCCTGGGGCCCGGTGAGATCCGTTACAAGGTTGATGGGCATTGCCGCTCTGACTGGACTCGGTAGTGGTCATTGTCGTGGAAAGCCATTGTTATCTTGGGTCGCCATGTCAGGCTGAGCCCTTGCCATACACAACTGCTGAGGGCTGACGACATGATATACTATGATCGTAGGATGCGGATAGGCAGGGATCCTTGCTCCATTCTCCTGGATATTGAAGTCGCGCAAGGACTGCAGCTGAGGCCTCCAAGTTGTCGGTGTCCTGTGAAGCAAGCACCTCATAGGCGTAGCTCCGGGGAACATGTGAAAGGGATTGTGACCATATGGAAAAAAATACTCTTGCTGCCAGGCAACGGTCCCTGGAATACCCATGCCTGCCTGCCTAATACTGGTCGTTGCCGAACAATTGCAACTGTGAGACGGGGTTTGCAGCATGATTGACGGTTGGGTGTGACCCGAAGGTTGATGGATCCACGATGACATTTAGTCTGCCGGTGGAATTTCTCGGCTGTCCAGCGGCGAGCGGCTGCTGAGAGCCCAAGGACTGATTCACGTGTGACGCGTAAGAGCTGCTTTGGGGCGAAATCTACCGCTCATTAGACTGATTCGGTTTGAACACAAAAGGGAGCGGTTGCAATTGCTCTCACCAGACTCGTCGATGCATTTGGGTCATGAAGACGGATAAGGCCTGGCCTGTGGCTCTATAGTGTCCGGTTCTCTTTCATATGCAGGTCGTCTCTGTTATCTTTCATCGAACGTCGATAGAATTGGGGGGGGGGGGGGGCACTTCGCCCTTGTTGACATGCATGATCTTCCTGCCTTGGGATCTCATTCCGTGCAAAGGAGTCAGCAGGATGCATGTCCATGTGCTGAGTAAATGACGTGATAAGGTTGAAGTGCGCAAATGTTCTCAGTTGGACAGAAAACTTCAGCCTTGGATGGAGGCGGTTCCTGCTTGTGGGACCTGTGGCTTTCACGCTGTAAGAACCGACGACTGTGATCAAGGTGTGTCTGCTAACAAGACCTGAGGAGAGCTATGTGCTGGGAAGACGCAACCTTTTATAGACTGGGTCTCTCCTTTGGTTCCCGGGGGTTCGCTGTGCCACCCACGACCATCGTGACGCAGCCGTTAGATTTTGTGTCGACGGACCAAACATGTTGTTTGCAACCTCGAACATTCCCCCATCACATCACAGCCGGCTTGTACAACCCCCCTGGACTAATGATTGGTCTCCCAAATCGTACCCCTGCCTCAGGCGGTGCTTTCTAAAAGGGAATAGTGTGATTTACGTCCTGAGCTACATACGTACCTGTTCAAGACGGGCTGGCAGAATGCTAACATGCCATACCTACGTGTTGGAAAACTCGTCGAATCCAGAGGCAAGTTTGAGTGCAGTAAGAGGCCCCATAGAGTATAGATGCCAAGTACCGCAGCTATTTGGAGCATTCGGCATGCTCTCAAAACGCTCCCCAAACAATGACATACCGCTCAGTGCCCGACTTTTGTAATGGGGCAGATCGGCCACGGATCACTCGGAGGTCCGAGTGGTCTCGAGGAAATCTCCAAGTCCACATGCGTAGCACGCCGCGGAGTTCTCTCTCCCCTGTTATATACCTAACATTGATCGGCTGTTAGATTCCAAACCCTGGAGATAATGGCCAGTGAAAGAAATGGCGCAGTGGGGACCTGACAACTCCTCACAATCGGCGGCTGTCCCTCCAAGCCTCCAACCTACGGTGGTTCTGCCTTACTTATGAGAAGCCGCATCGCCAGTGCTGGAGCCGGCGCACTATCATGTCGTGGCCATCTTGCAACTGTGCGTTTCTCAGTTCACGCTCCAGTGTAATTGATCAATTTGTCCTACGCAACTTGATCTGACGCCCTACAGGACTTTGGATTCAAAAGAAGTCAGACATTCAAGGGACGATGTCAAGTACCTTGCCTTACACCAGGTGCCAGAAGGCCCTCGCGTGGACCTGGGATGAACGACTCCCTGCGAGTCCGGCGGGAGTATGATTGGCATCTGTGCGACAGCTAGAAATGACGCGGTTTGGAAAGTGGTTCAAAGCTCAGAATCCACGACGCACTGAGGCTTGTCGGTAACGGCGCATGTCATACTCATGGTTATGGCGGTTCTACGATGCTGAACCGAACCAGCCATCATGACGAATCTGTGAGCGCATCCACAGGGTGCAGAGGGGATTGAATCACGGTAGACGCAATGTATGGCCTCAAACAGTCTCAAAGCCCTTCCTGCCAAGTCATGATGCGTTGTGAGAATGGCCATCTCATGCCACCTTGACTTGAACATGAGAGTCGGGACTTGGCAGATGGGCGCCGTTTTGAGATGACACTGGGTTTGTGATTGTACACGCCTAAATTCTGCAACGGCTTTGGAAGGTCATTGTTGACAATCACATGTTCTTCGATAGATATCACACGAAACGGAAGAACTGTCTCGATCGACAGCCCCCCGTCACGGCTGATCTCACCAACCAAAATCGCATGAGCCCCAAGCACTTACTACCTTGATGAAAAACAACACAGTTGAGTATCGAAGCAAATATCCTCCTAGTTTCACTATCGCTCTGAACCTACCTTGTCTTACCTACAGCCCTACGACTGACCACTCAGACACTCGTCCCGGTCACCACCTGCGTGCCTTGCTATTGCGCTTCTCGACGTACGTCTCGTGCGCATGCAGTTCTCTATATACCGGCCTAAACGCCTCTCTCCAGTTCCGTCCGTTAAAAGGCGGCCCGGTCCTCGGCGGGCGAAGCTCCCACGGCTCCAGAATAAAGAGATCCATCACTCCCCCTGGCCTCTGGATGGCGACGTCGATACACTTGTCCCTGCGCGTGTCCAGGATGCAGACTATGGCCCCGCCAGCGAGGAGCTCGGGAGAGATAAAGTAGGCCCGCTTGTAACCGTTGTCCTCGAACATGACGGCCCCGTCGGGGAGGACGCGGTCGTTGGGGTTGGGGGGCAGACGTCCGTATTCGCAGCGGGGGGTGTGGCAGACGAACTTGTGGCAGTGTTGGAAGTAGCAGGGACACCTGTTTTGGCAGCCGACACAACGGATCTGGAGGCCTGCTTCAGACATTTTGCTTAGCCAAGAGGGGTCACTTACCAGAGCAATCGGTATCTCTTCTCGTGTTTGCTGGTCTGCTATGTAGGAACGGGCTGACTACTTTCCCGGGTTGTTGGACGTGCCTCTATTTAATATTCCTAAGTGGACTACACAAGTCGATTGAATTAAACCAGCTTCTTGATAGATAATACATCATGCTGGACTTATGAAGTGAAACGATGTCCTTAGCAGAGGGCAACGTGCTTGTTGGATGTGTCGTCGGCGTACACAACGACATTGTGTTCCGGTCAAGGGTTTTGAGCTCCTTCATAACACAATGTGAGTGGGTATACGGCTGAGAATCAATCGCTTTGATCATTCATCGGTCGCTACAGGTGTTGCGGGTTCTCTTGTTTCTTTGTAGCCAAAACTTTGACCAAACAAAGCATCACCACGACACTACGATGTTGAGTGAGACACGTGAGCTCCATGGTCAGTAGTCCATTTTTTCGCGGTACTACACTTTCTAAGTGAACCACCAGCAGATTGACCGCAGTGCCAATGGCCAAAACCAGCCTGGAACGTCAAACACCAAAGCCAAATCATGTTCTCAGACAAATTCACAAATTTTCAGTACAGGTTAGGAAGTGGAGAGCACCGCGAGCGCCTGGGACAATAAATATCATGAACAAGAGCCGCTTGGTTCATATTGTCGTACACCTTGCAAAAATGATCTACACCTGTATGTACGAGAAGTCAGGGGCAAGGTCAAAACCAAGAAGCAATCGAGATCAAGTCCGAACACACTTGCAGTAGATTAAAGCCTCGATACCCGAGGCGAACCTGGTAGAGGAGATGGTAACTAGCTCGTCATTGCTCATAAACTCGTCGACTCCTTTTGCCGTTCCGTAGACGCCGTAGCCCTCCCTGAGTGACACTCAGATGATACACTTGTCCTGGTGTTCCAACCGAGGAAATTTCCCAACACAGACAATCCCACTCATCATACCCATGCGGCCTTTTTTTAAGCTTTGAACCTCTCATGAGGGGGGGGGGGGTGGGGGGGTATCATAAACACACACGCACACGCACACAGACTTCAAGCCCAGTAAGAAGAAGACTCGGACTGAGTCCTCTGCCACCTCTGGGCCTCAGCAAGCCTCTTCTCGAGCTCCTCGTTCTCCATCGCCAGCAGCTCATTCTTCTTCTCGAGGTGGCTGATGTACTCGGTAGCCTTGCTGAGGATGGTGGCCTTGTTGAGCTTGCGCGCGGGCATGAGGCCGCCGAGCTGCTCCGCGGCCTCGGCGTCGTCCTCGGGCACGTCGGAGGGACCCTGCTGCTGCTGCTGCTGCTGCTGGTTCTGGATGGCGCAGCGCAGGGCGGGCACGGCGTCGCGGAGGGCGAGGATCTTCTCGTTGATGTTGACGCGGTAGCGCTTCTCGATGAGGTTGTGCGGGTTCTTGCTGGGGTCGGCGGCGTGCTTGGTGCGGCGGGCGGGGGGCTCGGGGGAGGTGGAGCGGGAGGAGGCCGAGTCGTCGCTGGCGGACGACTTGCGCTTGAGGTCTGCGGAGCGACGGGCGGGGATGCGTTGGGAGGTGCGCTGCTGGCCTTGGGTCTGAGATTGGGGCGTGGCGGGCTTGAGTGTGGTTGATGACTGGGACTGGGTGGTGCGGGCTGCTCGGGTCGTGGTGGTGGACGCGGTAGAGGTGGTGGTGGGTGGTAGTGGTGCTGGGGCGATAGCCGACTGGAAGAGCGGCTGGGCGTCGTTGAGATCACCACCGAAGGCTACGCTTTCGGACATGAGATCCAGGGGGTTGGCGGTTGGGCTGAGTGTGGGGTTCTGCGAGTTCATGAAGGCCAGAGGACCGCCAAAGGACTCGCCGTAGAAGACATCAAGGTCGGGAGACATGCCGTTCTTGTCGAGGTAGGTGGGCCAGTCCGAGTCGATGGGAAGTTGGAAGGCGTTGCCAAAGACTGGAGAGATGGGGGAACCCCGCGAGGGAGCAGAGTCGGCGCTGAAGTCTGCCTGGGGGTCGTAGTAGGAGAGGGGGGACAGCTGTTGAGGGCTCTGCGGAGGTGTCAGCAAAGGTCTGGTCATGTACCCGGGCAGCCAGGGTAGCATTGGTTGGGAAAGGTGCATGAGGTGGGTTGGTGGGAGAGCCCAGTTGAGCTTGGTGAGAGCTTCAGGCGAAAGCTCGGTAGGGTCTTATGTAGGAATGGCATACGAGAGGGGGGGTGATGATGTGACTTACCATGGAGAGGCCAGTCTGAGAGAATTGCAGGGCGTCGAACGACTGCTGCTGTTGTTGCTGCTGCTGCTGCTGCTGCAGTGATATCGTGCTATCCATGGTGGAATGGTGATGTTGATGTTGGGAATCTTGGTGGGGTGCGTGTGTGTTGAACGACACGAGGCGATGTCGGGTCAATGTGAAAGCCGGAGGACTGATATCCTTGCTCGGTAGATGATTGACAGATGAGTGTCTGGAGATGATGATGGCGGCAAGGTGGTGTTATGTTGGTGGGTTGCGTGGTTGTATGATCTGGAAGAATTGGAATGAATGGGTAGGGAGGGTTGAAGGTGGGGGGGAGATGGGGAGGCAGATATAAGTCGGACCCGATGCGAGCCAGGATGAGACCGCGGACTAGAGTCACAAGGCAACGTGAAAAAAAAAAAAAAAAGAGAGAGAGTAAAAAAGAGCACGGAGTCTTGTCGGGGTCGGAGAGGTACGGGCATGGGAACTGGCGATGTACGCTGCGGCAACATACGAGAGCTAGGGACAAGCGTCCATGTGGGCGTGAAAAGTGACAGAAGGAAAGGCGAACGGGGCACAGCAAACGGCCGAGGCAGGCTTATTAGGTACTTACTTTGGTAACTCTCTGGTCCTCGACGGTCCATTCCTTGGTCCATTCTTTCGACTATGTGCCTTGAACAGGTGGTAGGCCGTTCGAGGGCGGGGCCTCGGAGGGACCCGACGCAACCTGAGCTGTCAAAAAGTGGCAGTCTGGTAGTCTGGTAAGGTAGCCTGGTAGTCTGGCAGTCTGGCAGTCTGGCAGTCTGGCAGTCTGGCAGTCTGGCAGTCTGGCAGTCTGTTTGTCGTGTACCTATGACAAGGGGCTCGGGATTTGAATGGGACGGGCTGTGGATGTGACACCGGGTACGTGCTGATGCCGTACAGAGAGGGCCCTGGTCTTGACCTGGCGTCAAGGTTGGCGCCGTTTGGTGCCTCACCCTTGTGCTGGCTCCCTTTCTCTACCCAAGTTGCCAAGGCAAGGCAAGGTAATAAGGTAATGTACACGCAGCTCCTCACCAGCTGAGGTGCCAGCGGGTAATGGCAGGTAGCGCAGGGGAGAGAGGGCCTAGCCTCCCTTGCCTCTAAAGTAGTGTAATTCTAAGGCATAGATGAAAAGATGGGGGTACAAGCATGGCGGAAGATGTGCTAGGAGCCTAGGAGACGATGGATCCTCTTGATCCTCCCATGGCGTCTGGCCTGACAAGTGACAAACGAACAAGCCTTCGGATGGAGACGTGAGCATGCGTTTGACACCTCTGGCGATGCTGATCATGCCAACTTGGCCAGGTGGGAGTGCTTGGAGGGGAGGGGAGGGGAGGGGAGGGGAGGGGACGGGGACGGGCAAGGGAGATCTTCAAGACAAACGCCGCAAGGCAAAGCTAGGCATTGTGGGTGAGACACACTCTCAGACTCAGACCCAGACGACTCGTCTGCATGAGGAATCCGGGGAAGGGCCGCGGGTGATTTGCGTCCTCTGACTCGTCCTCTGGTGTTCAGACTTTACTCCCCCCGTAAAGCGATTGATCCCAGGTTGACACATAGCATCAACGAACGCAGAAGACAACGGACGCAGAAGACAATGAACGCAGAAGACAGCGAACGCAGAAGGCAACGAACGCAGAAGAAAATTGTCAAACCGAGCAAACTGACGACGCGTCATGTGCTGCTTTCAATCTGGAGATTGAGCAGGGCCCCCAAGGGATCCGGATCTGGGCCAACAGGTACCACATGTGGCGGGCGGGCTAAACGGAAGCGAATGGTCAGAACGGGAATAGACCAGAGATCTCGATCCCGCTGAGGGTGCTTGATGTCATGGAACGTAATTCCCATGGGTTTAGCAGGGCTCGGGTTGAAAAAGAGTCAACAACAAACAAAGCAGGAAATAACCGCTGGGGTCGAGAATGCCCTTGGTTTGATGCTACACGACCCAGCGACCGACGCATCAGAGGAGGGGATCGAAAGAGCGTCCATGGTGTCAGAAGGGGACGAGGAATAAAAACAGCCGTTCGACTGTGGACGAAAATGGGCTGATCGAAGAACGTCTAGATCGAACGGGAACAGCCCATGTCTGGCCACAATGGCACCATCGTTTTGCCTGATAAGCGACAAGTATACTGTCATGTGTTTCTGGCTGCTGGGGTACTTGTCCCGTATCTCGGGGAAAACCCGGAACACCACCGAGCGACAACCCCGGTCTGTCCGTCATTTCCCGATTTTCGTCCCTTTTCCCTTTCCATCTCAATACCAAGACAAGACTTCTTCACTTTGTCAACGTTCAATCGGATCGCTGAAGCCCATTCACGTGCATTCATCCGCCCTCTGCGAATTTGTGAAACTCACCATGATGCATATTAGCTCATGCTCAAGCTCGAGCCTAAGGTACCTACCTATTCATGCCAGTCCTCGTCCTCGTCCTCGTCTCGTCAGACGCCTCACGTCGACGGGGATCACGAGGCTCCTTGGTCCGCCAGCTTCCGCCGCTTAGCAGCCCCGGGCCTCCAGACCCCCCCGACCCGGCGGCGGCCCACTTGCTTTTTCTATCGACAACCCTCCTTCGGGCCCCTCTTTGCCTTCCGGGCCCCCTTCCGACCACTAGACAGATCGTTAACCCAAATCAACCCAAATCTACAATCCATTCTCTATTTTTCATTCTCCATTCTGCTATTGAAACGTCAGAGAAACAGCAAAATGCTATTGAAACGTCCAGAGAAACAACAAAACGGCGCCATTTGTCCCTTCATGACTCCTCACTACAACCTAGACGCCACCTCCAACCCCCTCCATGTGCTTCACAGCCAAAATGGAATTGAAAAATCATACAAAAACTAAGAGAAAAGAAAAAAAAAAAAAAGAAAAGACGCCGTCTCACGAGACACAATCCCTCAAATCACACGACATGCCTTGTCCCCCCCGTGGCGTCTAACTGTACCAGATTGCCGGGTCATCTGCAAGCCTTCTCGTTGGACCTCGTCGCCTACTCCGAGCGACGCCCCTCGATCAGCCTTTCTGCTAGGCCCCGGATGACCACGTCGCCGACGGCCCTGACACGTTCACAGCCGTTGTCGTCTCTTTCAAACTTTACGCCACGGGTCAGCTCTGTGGCTTTCACCGGCTCATCTCAGGCCTGAGGCAGATTCCGAGGGCCAAGGGAGCATGTCCTTGGGAAGCTGTCGTCTTCGGCAGCTAATCGGCCCATATTGACTTTATCCGACGAGTGGCGGTCACGTCGATACAATTTCATCGGATAGTAGCCTTGAAAAAGATGAATAGCGAGCAGAGGCCGGCCGTATCGATGCTGTACGATAGCGACAAAAAGGAGGTGCTGAACTTTCGCCCATCCCGAATCGCCAATCTCATATGGAGGCCTGATCAACACGAAAACGCCTCTCCTGCATAACCCCCCCCCTAACAGAACAAAAGAAGGGCGTGGGGGGGAAGAGGTCGTAAAGAAATGGTAAAGAAATGGAAATGAAAATTGCCAGAGCTGAGCGCCTCTCACTGATTGTAGTACAGATCCTGCTCGGCCTGCTTCTCCTTCGGAAAGCCCCCCTCGACACCCAGCTCGCCGCGAACGTGCTCCTTGCCATCCCACAGCTGCTCCCTGTCACGCAAGATCTCAGCGGCCCACTCCCCGCCCCTGCTCGTCAGCATGCGTTTAGCGACGGCGAAGAACTCGCCGAGGTCAATGGCCAGCTCGGCCTCGCGCTCGTACTCGAGGGCCTGCAGCATCATCTCGAGCTTGTCGAGGTCTTGTGCGAACTCGCCCTCGGGCGTCAGACCGGCCTCGAACTCGATCCAGAGGTGCTGCACGTCGGCTCCGAAACCTCCCCAGTGCTGCACCATCCAATGCATGAGCGCCTCCTCACGATGCGTCTTCTCTTCCCGCGAGAAGCCGTCCGCAGGGGTGAGGTCACCCATGATCGCCTCGGCGAGGTCGTGGACGATGCACATCTTCATGATCTTGGCCTGGTCGAGGTGCCCAGGGGCCCGAAGTGACATGAACGCCATGCGGTGAGAGTGGTCGGCGACTGATTCTGGGGTCCTGTTTTTTTGAAGAGCGTGGCTATTAACTGCTGGCCCTGGAATATGGAGAGACAAGGGAAATGGAGGCTGACTTGATGCCGAACCGCTTCCAGCCCGTGCGCTCTAGCTTCTTGAGACGACCGGCGAGGGCGAAGAAGGAGAGAGGGGAGCTCGTGGGTTGGAACCCAGACTTGGTGATGGCGTCGTGGGCGGTCCAGCCGCCGCTGAACGTGCGGGGCGGAGGGATGGGGTCATAGTCTGCGTAGGTCATCATAATGTCGGCACGAGGTCTCTTGACCGTGAACTTTCTCGATATGAGTGAGACGTGCAGGGATTTGTGTATCCGCAGTGAGAGCAGAGGACCCTGGCAACGCCTGGCAATAAACTTTGCTGGTTCTAACTGGGTGTGAAAGTGGGCAGACGATGCGATGCGAAAACGAGAAAAGCATGGGAAAGTCGATGAACCCAACGAGATGGAATCGAGGCAGGCAGAGTCCAGCTTTCCGTTTACCCCGCTCTTGACAGCTCGGTCCGTGCCGTCACACAATCCAGAGTGGCAAATGCCAGTAAACACCAGCATCTGCCCAGGCTGGATGGAGGATGACTTGCTCCCCGCTGTTGCACAGACATATGCCCATCCATTGCCTCTGCTCTCAAGCTTCTGGTGGTTGCTCGGAGACATCCGACATCCTAGGCAATCGCAAGATTAACGAATGAATCATCATATCAGGGAGAGATGCTGGCCTCGTTTTGCTTCAGGGGGTTTCCGCACCTTGCCTGCCTTGAGGAGATTGACAGTCCGAGATCTCTTTGCGATACCTTTTTTTACGTTGTAAGGCGCTGACCTGGTCGTATCTGCTTTCAACTGCTTCCAGCACATTCGATGGCAATCAAGCAGGCTAAATGGTGGCGACGTTACACAAAGACACTGCTCGTCAAACCCCGCCGATTTTTGAGGAGTAGTTGACCGCAGGATGCGGCAGACCATGAGCATCAGAGCTCGGTGGCCACGATAAGCTCGGGTTCGGTGCTCGTACTTCTTCGATTTTTGGAATGTCCTCGATATGCAGGAGGAAAAAGCTCGTTCACAACAAGTATCTCTTCTCCAGTTGTCTGTTTTGAGATGACTTGGCCTCTCCTGTGTCGGCGGTGCGGCTCTCATATCTCAAGTTCGTCTTGGGAAGTCGAAGGTGGGCCTGGATCGCCTTTGGGGGGGGGGGCGCTCACAGAATCAATATATTATGTAAGCCCCTGATTTAGTTTAGTACCCCACAATACAGTGGGCTCGGCCCCCTACAAGGCAGCTGCGTCATTCGAAAACGCACGTGTCACACACAGCTGGAGCTGGAGCTGGAGCTGGAACTGGAGCCGCGATCTACATGACAGACAGACGGACAGAAAGAACTTGCATCAAAACTCCTGTTTGCGCTGGCTTTGACGGGTCAAACAGGGCCCACGGATTCGGCTCCCCTAACGACGACCGCCCGATACTGGTCGCGCAGCAAAAGATAGAGTCCTGCTGCCCAAGACTTGCTCCGTCAGGGCGACTACCATTCACATTTGCCGCTCGTCAATCTGGCAAGGCCTCACAGCACTTTCCCCCTGGAGCGATTGTGCTCTCATCACTTGTCGCCATGGTGTCCTTCTGGCCCTGGAAGGTACGTTTCGCCTACTCGATACACTACTCGTACAACACTGACTGGCGACCAGGGCGATGACTCCTCCCCCGCCTCTTTCGAAAAAGCCCTGTCGGCCCTCTCCACCAAGATCGCCGACTCGCAGGCCCGACTCGAGCGCGCCCGCGCGACATCCCGCCGCGTCCGCGTGTTATGGACGCTCTACCTCTCCTTCGCCTACCTGATCTATGCCATTGTTCAGGTCCTGGTCGTGGGAACCCACAACATGCGCACCCGCGAATGGGCGGGCGTCGCTGGTGGCCCGGTCGTGTAGGCGTTGAACCAGAAATAGTCTCTTTCACGTGAAACACTGCTAACTTGGCCCCGCGCGCAGCATCTTCCTGACGAGGACGGTACTTACCCTCTACTTCAACTACCAGACCGAGAGGCTCTCCAGGCGCCTTAAAGAACAGCAGGATGAGCGCGCCAAGACGATCCAGAAGCTCAAGGACGCCACCAAGTACGACTCGACCATGCAGCTGCTGGAAAAGTACGGAGGCGAAGGAAAGACGGAAAAGGACGGCAAGAAGCCCGGAGGAGGCCCGCAGACCCCCGGCTCAAAGCAACAGCAGCAGCAGCCGGGTCCCAACCACAATGCTTCCGGTCGCACCACCATGCCTCCCCCACCCACGGCCAACATCCAGCGCCGCGACGGGCCCACGTCAGCACCCGGCACGCCGCAGCCTGGTCTCGGTGGTCCCGCGCACCCTACCGGCCTCGAACCCTCGGCCGAGTTCGCGCCAAACGCGTACGCTCAGCAGCCGCCCCAGCACTACGCTCAGCAGGCCGAGCTGACGACCGACTCGTCACACTGGTACGACCGCATCATGGACCTTCTGCTCGGCGAGGACGAGACGGCGCCCAAGAACCGCGTCGTCCTCATCTGCCACAGCTGTCGGCTGGTCAACGGTCAGGCGCCTCCTGGGACCAAATCCCTCGCGGAGCTGGGCATGTGGAAGTGCATGTCGTGCGGGGCTGCCAACGGCGAGATGGACGAGGGCAAGCGCATCGTCAACGAGGTCCTCGGGTCTCAGGAGGCTGTAGGCGAGATTGCAGCCGGGGAGGAATTCAAGGAGGAAGACGACGACAGTGAGGAAGATACTCCTGAAATGATTGAAGTCGGAAAGGACGAGGTTGGTCCTGAGGGTCAAGCATCTGGAAAGCATACAGCGTCTGGCACCCGGAAGCGAAAGGGCAAGAAAGGCTAAACATCATATTTTTTTTTGTTCAATTTTTTCTTCTTCTCCATGACATGGTGTTAGACAAAATGAAAATACTTTCGTAGCTCAAGTTCACAGATCCCCAAATACCAAAACCCCACCTCCGTCGTTGGTTCTGGTTTGGGGGCGAGGTAAGTAGTAGTCTCGTTCCTGGCCGATCAGGGTCCAAATGCAGAGCCACACCTTGAAAAAGAAGTGCACCGCCACGACCCGCCCAGGCCCAGGCACCCTTCAAGCACAGCACGCACGCGTCTGAGCTTCTGTCGTCTGTGCTCTATGCCTACCTTCCCTACTAGTGCGACAGCGAACAGCCTGGTCTCCCGCTGCTTCAACAAAACGGACCCCTTGTTCAAGAGGCCAGTCTTCCGGAACCACCACCGCCAAGCCTCTCTCCCAAGAGCGCAACTTCGACACTGAAGAAGACGATGCAGAGTCCTTAAACACAGAACGTCAGCCTCAACCCATTGGCCGTTTCAACCCGCGCATGGTCAAGCTTCCAATCTGAGCGAACCCTTTCGCCGAACATCACCATGTTCCAGGTACACCATCTCCCCATTGAGCTTACCCTTTAAAATAGCATCCAGACTGACCGCCCGACCCAGCGACTCAAAGCCTCGATCGACCGCACGATCGCCGAAGAGCAAGCCCGCCAAAAGACCGACCAGCCCCCGGTCCAGCGAACCCCCTCCACCACCTCCCGCGGCGGCGGCCCCTCCTCGAAGCGCTCCCGCTCCCAGAAGCCCGTCCCCGACCTCCCCGCCGACGCTCCCGCCAACCCCGACCCCGCCGTCTTCGAGGCCGCCTTTGTGCTCGACGACAGCGAGGAGATCAGCCGCGCCTCGACGCCCAAGCCGCCAGGCATGAATGCCGACGAGAAGACAGAGGCGCAAAGCGCCGAGGGGCCCGATGCGGCACAGCAGCCGAATGGAGACAAGGAGAAGGAAAAGCCCGACGGCGTCTACCACGCGGATGCGCCCCAGGAGCTGAGCCCGGAGATCCGCACCAAGCTGCGCAAGCTCGATAAGCTCGAGAAGACCTATCCTGGTAAGGGGCAGCCCTCAAAACTCCTCCTCCTACGATCCCTTTTCTTACCCCCGAGAAGAACTCTTGCGCTCGTACAGGATCGCCCACAGCCGCGCCACCTCGATCGAGCCCTTTGAGCGAGCCCTGAAGGAACACACCAGTGTCACATCGATCAAGGAACCAGAAGCTCTCATTGAATACCTCGACTCCCTGAAGCAGAAGGAGCAGCTCATCATGGAAGAGTACAAGAAGGTCTCCATCGAGAAGGACGAGATCAAGAAGAAGCACCAGGCCGCCGAGACGGAGCTGGCCGAGCTCAAGGACGAGGTCGCCACCCTCAAGGCCAACAGCCAGTCCACCGAGGGCCCCTCCAAGCCTCAGTCCGACACCAAGGAGCCCGAGGTCGCATCCGACCCGACGAGCAACCCGTCCTCTGTCAAGTCGCCCGTGCAGTCCGTCCTCGGCATCTTCTCCCCGAAGCAGAAGCCCCAGGCTCTCGAAGACGACAAGCCTGCAGAGGCCGATGGCGGAGACTTCTTCTCCTACGACGACGAGGTCCCTCAGATGCAAGCCGATGTCACTGCCAAGACCGAAGAGATCGAGAGGCTCAACTCGGAAGTGAGCTCCCTGAAGAAAGAGCTCGCTGTCGCCAAGGAGTCCAGTTCCGAGCTTGTCCAGAACCTCGAAAAGGCTACTCGCGAGGCCGGTGAGCTGCGTGACTCAGCTGCGGCTACAGCCTCGCTCAAGACCCAGCTCGAGGCCAGGGACGCCGAGATCTCGTCTCTCAACGAGAAGCTCAAGACGACCCAGGTCCAGCTGGAGGAGACAAAGGCCAGCCTGTCCAAGGAGCTAGATACGCTGCGCATGTCTTCCAAGGAGTCGCAGACTAAGGCTACTGAGGCGGCCAGCCGCGCTGATAAGGCGCATGCCGAAGTAGAGAAGCTTACCAAGGCCAAGGCCGATTCAGAGAAGAAGATCAAGACTCTGACGGAGTCGATCGATGGCCTCAAGCAGCTCAAGTCGGAAGACGAAGCTAAGATCGCGGAGCTCACTAAGAAGCAAGCTCAGGCCACGCAAGCAACTCCTGCACCGCCCGTCCCGGCTGTGTCTGCTACTCCGGCTGCTCCTGCTGTTGCTCCCGCAGCCGCATCAACAACTGCTTCGGCAGCTTCGAAGAAAAAGAACAAGAAGAAGAAGAAGGGTGGCGCAGCTACAGCATCAACGACGGCTGAGCACACCGCCGAAACGGCCGAGCCATCTGCGGCCGTAGCAGCCCCTGTCGAAGAGCCGAGTGCAAACTCTGCCGAGCTTGAGGCTGAGATCACTCGTCTCAAGGAGGAGGTCACTCAGCGTGACGCGCAGATCGAGCGTCTCTCGAAGCAGCGCAAGACAGAGGAGGACCTTACTGAAGAGATTGAGACGCTGCGAGACGAGTTGACTGATATTGGTCAAGGTCACGTCGAGTCCAAGCAGAGAATCAAGGAGCTTGAGGAAGAAAAGGCTGCACTCCAGGCCAGGATTGAGGAACTAGAAAAGGAGATTGGATCAGCATCTAATGATGCTGAGGCACAGATCAAGCTGCAGAGCGAATTCGACGGCCTTCGCAAGGAGTACGATGACTTGAAGACCAAGTCGTCGACTCTGCAGTCTGACCTCACAGCTGCGGAGCAGCTAGCGCAGACCCGCTACAAGGACCTCACAGACCTGCGCGAGGTGTTGCAGAAGGCTCAGCCGGAGATGAAGAGCCTCCGACAAGACTCGGCTGCTCTGAAAACGACAAAGGAAGAACTCGCGACCAAGACAAACGAGCTTCGCAGTCTTGAGAAGCGGGAGAAGGATGCCAAGGCTGAACTGGCAAAGGCACAGCGGCTGACGACAGACCGCGAGGCAGACATCAAGGCACTACGGGAAAAGCTGAGCGCGGAGACAAACGGCCGCGTTCGTCTCGAAGATGCACAGCGAGTAGCCGGCCGGGACCTTCGCCGATCCGAAGCCGAAAAGGTCGAGATCAGTGCCCGAGAGGAAAAGACAGCACGCGAGCTACAGGAGATCAAGGCGGAGGCGAACCGGTTGAGGCCGCGTGTCAAGGAGCTCGAGGAAGAGGTCGAGAGGCTGCAGAGAGAGAAGAAGTCACTACAGGACGATGCCAACCTCAAGACGCAACAATACACCAATGCTCAGGGCCTCCTGGGCAGCATGCGCGATCAGACGGCGGAGCTGTCTACCCAGCTCAAGGAGTCACGGTCACAATCAGAGGCATTAGAGGAGGAGCTTGCTGAAATTCAAAAGCACTTGTCCGAGCGCTCTCGCGAAGCAGAGCGCATGCGTGGCATGCTGGCGGATGTAGACGAGCGAGCGGACAAAAAAGTGCGCGAGATGCGTTCACGAATGGAGGCGGCCATCGAAGAACGAGACAGAATCGAGGACGAGTCCAGCACACTGGCGCGTCGCAAGTCACGCGAGACGGAAGAGCAGAAGCAGAGAATCCGTGAGCTCGAGCGTGAGATCAAGAGTCTGGCCAACGAAAAGGACGAGCTCGAGACGAGGGAACGCGACTGGCGGAAGCGACGAGAGGAGCTCGAAGGCGTCGAGGAAAAGACAGAAGCAGAGTTGACGGAGATGAGGTCTGCCGTGTCAGATCTGCGCTCAGCCCTGGACGCATCGGAGCAGCAGGTGCGGGACGCAGAGAAGCAAAAAACAGACCTCCGCAGGTTGCTGGAGGAGTCGCGACAACGCTTCGACAAGGTATCAAAGGACCTCAAGACGGCACAAGCCAAGCTTGGATCCAGCCTCAGCTCGGAGCGGAGCTCGATGGATTCGTCTCGGTCTGGAGCCAACGGAGCTGCGGGGCCTGGTGGCGGCGACAACATGTATCTCAAGACGATTCTGCTGCAATTCCTGGAGCAAAAGGACAACAGGTTGCGCGAACAGCTGGTACCGGTCCTGGGCAGGATCCTGCAGTTCAACAAGTGAGTCACCGGCACAGAGAACCTACCTTTACATGGCTTTGAGCATCACTGACGAGTCGCAGGTCGGACGAGAAGAAGTGGCGCGATGCGATCCAGCACATCAATGTGCGATAAGGTTGAAGTGCTAGGAGGGGTCGTTGCTTTGTTCAGCCTCGTGTAGGAATAGCTGTGCCCCCTTTGGGACGTCTCGTTGAGCTGCCCATGTATGATCAAGGAAGGAAGGGAGGAAAGCATGGGGCGCTTGCTGGGACCTGACATGGAGCTAGCTACTGGGGACTGACATGGAGCTAGCTACTGGGGACTGACATGGAGCTAGCTACTGGCGATAGGTACCTTAGCCAAGGTAGCCTGACAGCCTGGATGCATCGAAATGACTGGAGACCGCTGCCGATGTGATGGCTGTTTTTTCGATATGAGTGTTCGATGTGTGGTGTGGCCGCCGTGTTGGTTAGATCATCACTAAATCATGGTGCTGATGCAGCGGAGAATTTCCTCCGGCCAAGATGGAAGCTGGCCAATCAAGTAGCTGCTCGGGGCTAATCCCGACCAGAAGGAGCAATAGGACAGCGGATGCAACTGCCTGCCAGCCGCTCCTGCTCCTCAACGCCAATACCTCGTCATCTCGAGCGAAAAGGAGAGGTTGGAAGGTTCGATCTAGATCATTGTCGTCATGACCACGTCTTGAAATCTAAACATTGGCTGCATGCCCGCTAAAGGCCGTCATCATGTGCAGGTTGCTCCGTCTGCTCCTCCTACTCTACGAAGCGCGGATATAAACACCTGTCTAAGGTTTATTCACCATATACAATTGATCAACATGTCCCATTCTACAGCTCTTCGCACTTTTGTCCACCGCTCGAAAGCCCAACGTACCTCGTTCTTCGGCGCTCAATACCCCCACAGGCACCAAGTAACTTCCAACTTTCCGTCACGGGTCTCTATCAAATCTCTATCAACCCTCTCACCCAACTTCACACCCGCCAAATCCCAGCAACGTACAATGTCATCAGTCAAGACTGCCGGCACCGAGGGCAACAAGCTCTTCACCCGTGAGCACCTCTTCGACCTCTCCGACAAGGTTGCGCTCGTCACAGGCGGCGGCACCGGCATCGGCCTGATGGCCACCCAGGCCCTGGCCGCCAACGGCGCCAAGGTGTACATCACCGGTCGCACCAAGGAGAAGCTCGACACCGTGGTCGAGACGTATGGCAAGAATATCCGGGGCGAAATCATCGGCATCCCGGCCGACGTCTCCGACAAGGACAGCATCAACAAGCTCGTCAAGGAGCTCGAGTCGCGCGAGAAGTGCCTCTGCATCCTCGTCAACAACGCCGGCGTCAGCTCAAGCTCTTTTGAAGTTGAGTCCGAGTCAGGCAAGGATATGAAGAGCAAACTGTTCGACGACAAGTCGGCCAACTTTGACGACTGGTTGTCGACGTACCAGACCAACGTGCCTTCGGGCTACTTCCTCTCGACGTCGCTGCTGCCCTTGCTGGAGAAATCTACCGAGACGCACCCCGGCTGGTCGAGCACCATCATCAACATCACCAGCATTAGCGGCATGATCCAGAAGTCGCAACACCACTTTGCCTACAATGCGTCCAAGGCGGCGGCTATCCAAGTTAGCCGCATGCTGGCGCACGAGATCTCGCAGAACAAGGTCAAGGTCCGCGTGAACAGCCTCGCTCCTGGCGTCTTCCCCAGCGAGATGACTACAGGCGAGAGTGCCGATGACGCGCAAAAGAGCCAGATCCCCAAGGAGAAGTACGAGAGCAAGGTGCCAGCGGAACGTCCTGGTAAGGACGAGGACATGGCTGGTGCCATTCTCTTCTTCGCCACGAACCAGTACTTGAACGGCCAGAACGTGGCTGTCGATGGCGGGTACACGCTGCAAGCCGGTCTGTAAGTCTCTTGTAGCTCGATCATGTAAGATTATCTAGATATGAGGAAGCAATGTGCAAGTTATCATGATTGACAACGATGGAAATAAAAGCATCAAACACCCCATCCGCCCTTGTTATAAGATTCGTGCCCCCTGTCCGTGTCGGTCAAGGTCCTGTTCTGCCCATCCGTCACAGGTATCAAGGCTCTGTCACCCAGCTGACCAAGTCCCACGGCAAACGGCCAGTCGTCCAAGGGTTGCCCTCAACTCGCACCGGTTGGGGCTGACAGTGCTATAGTGGGTATCATGCCAACGCAGGTGCCTCGAAAGTAACGTTGCTCACCCACTTTTCGCCCACCCCCCCATTTCGCCCACCCTAAAATCCGACCCCCAAAAACAGACCCTCCCTTTAACCCGAATTTTCAACCCGTTCCGATGCAACGACAATACAGTCCTCCGGCTCACTAGGTAATTCAGGGTCACTGATTTCACCTATACTATCCTCTTTATCGCCTGCCTCGATTTGGGCCCTGTGGATAGCCTTAATATCGGTAAACTTCGAATTTGGGCTGATCCGGACCTTCTTCTTTTTCCTAGGCCTAGCCTGTTCTAACTGCTGTTCTAGAACCTGAATCCTACGTTACTGGGTAACTACGAGGTAGTCCTTTTCCTTAAAGCCTTTCTGGACCTTACGGAATAGTAGCCGTTGCGTGTTGGTAGGTTGATCTAGCTAGTTGAATTGGGCTAGTTGGACCTATAGATTAAACGTCTTCCTAGGGGTTGACTATAGAATAGCAGATATAGCTGTTTTATGCTATTCGATAGCCCTAGATCTAATAGCCCTATCGAGGGTAATTTCGACCCTATTAGTAGCGTTAGTTGAATTCTCTAGTAGTAGTCGACTAAAGAGAGGCTTGGCTATAGATACTGGCCATAGACTAGTAAATTTCCACCCGCTGCGTATATTCTTGGCCGTAAAAGCTGACTAGCGTGCTTTCCTATAGCAGGTAAGGAAATTCCTTTTGCCTACTACTATAGAATTATTCTACTACTTAAGATATCCTAGCTCTTTCCTATAAGCTGTTTTCAGGGGACTAAAGACTAACTAGTCTAGGGGTTATAGGACGTGTAACGTATAGGGAGGTAGGAAGAGTAGGTAGATATTATTAGTATAGCAGAGATATATGAATTCTATTATCTTATAGCTGCCGTGGCCGTCTAGGATAAGTAGCCTAGCTATTAAGGGGTCGGTTAGTTAAGTAGATAGGATAAAGATCTCCTAAAGCTAGAAGATAGCCGTATCGTTATCGGTCTATCCGTTTTCAGTAGCAGTAAACTTCTAGCTATTATAGGGCTATAAGTCTAGTAGAAACTACTGCTATTAGACTGATTTGCCTTTAAAAATAACTAAGGGAGGTACTATAGTGCTAGTTGCGCTGATACACTTAAGGATAGACGTCCAGGCCCTAGATCTAGGCTGTTTTTTCCGTAGATTCTAGGCTTCTATAGAGCCTAGGACTAGGCTATTAGATCCCCGGCCTTCTAGGATACTAGTCTCATCTATATTATAGCGATTAACTGGTTAGATAGCCTTAATCTCTGGAATAGCTAGGTATCTAAACTAGGGACTAATTACGTTAGTTGACGCGCCGTTAATACGCTGGGAATCAATAGGCCTAGCCCTCTAGACCTTTATTAAAGGGTTTCTGCGTAGGAAGGCCTGGAACTAGTTCTTTCCGATAGTCTAGGGGCCTCCTTATAGGTAGAGGATTCGTTCTGCAAATTCCCTGACTTATTAGTAGCTTAGTAGGAGCCCTAGGGCAGCCTGGATCCGTACCCATTTAACTAGGTACTTTTCCTAGGTCGGGGATAGCTTCTGCTAGCTAGAAAACGCAATATCCCTGGGTTGGGTGCCCTGGATACGGCATCGTAGAGTAGACCTTGGAATACCCTAAGCGATGGAAGCTTGCCGGATAGATTGGCCGTTTGTAATAGCTTCTAGTGCCTAGTTGATTTCATCTTCGGTATAGTTAGGCATCCTGAATTAAAGTAGTAATATCCAAAATCTGGAAGGAATTGCTATAGAATTGGTGAAGATATCGGAGGTTGAAGATAGTAGGTCAAGTGGCGGTGAGGCATTTTAGGGTGGGCGAAATGGGGGGGTGGGCGAAAAGTGGGTGAGCAACGTTAATTGTGCTTGTCGTCGTCGATCACATTGCAGGAAAGATATGACAGGTGCTGGTTGCAATGATGTATTCAACGCAGGAAGCTACTCATACTACGCCGAACTACCTCTTTCTGCATTTGTCGAAGAGACGCAGGGCTTGCTGCATCGTGAGGGAGCTTCAGGTGATGAATAGCGCCGCCGTGGGACGAGATGGCTTCCTTGATCTGCCCCTCCCTGACGACGAGACCGCGTTAAGCAGTATTCAACGCAACTGAAGATCCAAGCTCTAACTCCCATGTGCTGCGCCATGTAATGGTTGCTTGCTGGCTGTGAGCCTGATAGATGAAGGCACAGGCATTGCTCCTTGACCCCACCCACATAGCCAAGAGCTGCAGTCTAGGCATTTGCAAGGCAACAGCTCCAGCCTTGTGTAACAAAGCAGATATCCTCCGGTAATTCACTTTCTATCGCAGGAGCTGTGATGTGAGGACTAATACTTGGAGGTTTGGCCGGCCAAAGGACATGATTCAAGGAAATCATCAGCTTCAATCAGGTTCGAGATCACAAGCTCCTCTAGATCAAGGCTTCTCAACGCAAAAGCCTTTCCCAACTTGATCGTCATGACTCGGAGGCTATCTGAAGCTTCTCTCTCCGTACCTCAGCATGAGAGCGGCACCCGCATCAAACGCTGCATATCGTCCGTATTGGTTCGGGAAGATATTTCTGAACCAATTCTCGAAGATCTGCAACATGAGTTATTGATCTCAAAGTCGGGATATGCTCGAAATTGCACCTATGATCGGCATTGTGGGCTTCCAATCTTGTTTCGTGTCTTTCCATGGCTCCCAGAAAACTTTTCCCAAGCCACGAAGATTTCCCAACAGCGCTCGAATCGCAACTGGCGTGAACCAGCAACACACACAACAGCGTACAACAAGGCATTTAACCGCGTAGACCGGCCCGATCTCTCTAAATGGGCCGAGAAAACTGTTTCAAAACGCCGTGAGTACGGTTCCGAAGGAGGACACGAACGTGTTTGCCATCCAACCAGCCGTGGTTCGGGTCATGCCATGAAAGCTCAGGATGCCAGATCTATCAGCCATATGAAAGTAAACGAAGAGCTTGTAGCTTGTAGATTTGTTCAGGCAGCTGTTTCTGATGAGATCCGGGTGTACAGCGAGGCTCGCCCGTCGGCCTGAGTAGCGCGTCTTGATTCTGACTCAGAGAACCTCGACTCTCAGACGGCCTCACAAATGACCCTTTTGGCGATCTGTGAGGTGAAGCTCGTTCTCAGAGGCGTCCAGCACAAAACTTGCACCGCACCACCCCAAAACCCATCTCCGTCTTTCAAAGGGTCAATTTACTAGGCACTCGAATATTTCTTGGCAGAATCAGGCAGGATCGTTGCCACGTCCGTTTCGCGGCATATTTTCCAACTACTGATCTGGGGGTGAAGCATGCTACCTAGGACGGGGAACAGATATTCAACGGAAATCACAGCGGCAACCTGGCCGCCGTTGCATTGCAGGAACCAACCCTGCGAGCCCAGCCGGCAAGGAACGCCTCAAGCTTGGGCTAAAATAGTGCCCGCGAGCTTAAAATCCGTCATGGCCTCACGCATCAGGCAGAGAAACCTGACCCTGTCGAGGGTGTCAAACTGAGCCAATGTGGGAGTCAAATGTGCGTGAGACCAGAATCTTCCATCCATCGCGTCTTCTGTGTGTACGGCTCAATTGAGTTTGACCCGGATTGTTTTTTTCGTGAATTTACTCTCGAACGACTAAAAGCCTGCTGAGCCTCAATGGCAAGGCTCGCTTTGCCCAAGCGTACCATAGTCATCTCGAGTGGCAGCATCATTCCAGACACAGGTATGACCAAGGTAGACATTTTTCATCATCTCTTACAGCATAGCTTCATCATGTGTTGAATGCCCCCTTTTGACTTGCTCTGGAGTAAAGTCAACACCAAGAACATCATCACGGAGAACACGCCATTCCAAAACAATGACTGCCATCCAACGGCTCCACATGGCGCCCGCATGGCATGGCCAATGCGCTGCGATGCGACACCACTTGCGGGAGGGGGTGTCGGCGATCGTACCTGTAGGGCTGAACCCGAACGGTTAAGGCAAAGAGGGAGGGGGGTGGGCACCCGGGCGCCCAGGGAGAGCGACCTACAGCGTGGGCGTTTGGAACGGGGGGAGGGGTTGCGCTCGTTACTGTACTGGGAAAGGAACGCGCTGTCAGCCGGGGGGGGGGGGGGGGGGGGGGGGGGGGGGGCTTGCTTGCCTTGCTATCCGCCCAGCCACGGATCGGATCGACGGTGCATTTCAATCTACAAACATCCTGGCTGCTTACCCAACTACATATCACGATTGAGCGAGTGAACAAGAGGCCATCGTTTCACGGCTTCAACTGCAGATCCTGTGCTTTAAATAGACTGTACTGTGCCTTACTGATTGAATTCTGTCGTCTACAAGAATCGTGTTGAAGACCTCGAGGACTGTCAAAACCCTTGCCTGCAGCTACAAACAAAAGCCTTCATTGATCCTGAATCCCCGGTCCTCCGTTGATTCGCCATCATCAGCTACAGCAATCTCTCCTCAAGGCTATCAAACGCCACGTACATGCACCTTGCTTACTCCTGAAGCTACAGAAAAGGGGGTATGTCCGTTAAAACCAGATCCCATATGCCTGAACCGCCGACGACAAAAGAGAAGGAAAAGAGAAAAAAAAAAAAAAAAAAAAAAAAAAGGAAATGGAGTGGGGGGTTGACAAGACTGGGAAATCAGATGAATGTCGCACACTCCGGGTATCATGGTGATGAGAATCCCTAATGCTGGACGTGACCATATCGTCGTATTGGTGCCGAATGAACCGCCTGCCCTGGCGGTCTGAGACAAAGGAGAGGAGATGAGAGAAGAACCCCGGATGCCGAAGATCGTGCTGTCGGGCTCTGACCTTTCCGAGGTTCCGAACACGACAAAAAAGGAATAAAAACAAATTCCACGTTCGCTGAATGAAATACAAGAAACATCATTGAATGTGGAAACCGGGTCGTAAACAGTCAAGTCGTGAATCCGTGTACGTTTGTGGGGGGATGCCGAGCGACAGAGCATACCAGACGTTCCGTCATTTCGCATGTGAAAGCGACTCGGTTTACATCTGGGACGCAAATCTTGCCATCCACTTAATGTCCAGCCAGCCGACCTTATCGAATGCCGTCCAGAGCTTGGAGGCCTTGTTGACGTCAATCTTGCAGGCCTGCTGAGCATCCGTCTTGCGGAACTCCTTCTGAATCCTGGCACATTCAAGTCGACGGATGAAGATGCGACGCTTACTGGTAAGGTACGTAGCGCAGTCGAGACGTAGAGCGGCGGCCAGGGTCACCTCGTCGGGGTGAAGGTGGCGAGCATTGGGGTCGTTGGTAAGATCAACCGCAGTACCCTTCCAATCCACCTTGAGACTGTTGGTCTTGTCGGGTAGAGAAGAGAGCGGCGGGCAGAGATCAGGCAGTGATGCAAAGTCGCGATCCTCACGATTGGGCGCGACGACGCGGCGACCAGGCTCCGGGGTGGCACTAGAGACTCGGGCCTTCTTGGGCGTCGGGTTGTTGGGGCGGGCCCTGGCGGCCGGAGCCGGACGGGGCCCGTGGGCGGGCTTGACAACACGGTCGGGCTTGGCAGCGGGAGTTCTGATGGACTTCGTCACTGAAGCTTTGGTGGCAGACTTGCTTGACTTGGCAGGGGCGAGAGTGATGTAGCGTTTGTCTGCCCTGTTCTGGTTCGTCTTTCTGTCGAGCACCAGCTGCTTCTTCTCCCTCTTCAACCAGCCCTGGGGGTCCTTGCTGTACATCTCGATGACCTTCGATCTGAATTGCAGGACCAATTCGTAGTCCTCGCGTTTGGGGGGCAGAGAACGTCGAAAGTTCGTTGTGTCCCTAGATGCAATGTGCTCGTCAACAAGGCGCCGGTGTGAGGCTGTCTCGTTTGCAGGGAAGAGCGGTTGCTGGGCAGGGCTCAATGAAAGATCGTCGCGAGGGTAGAGAATGGGATCCTTGTCGGAATTGCTAGCAGAGGCCACGGCGGCAGCGTCGCTGGTAGCTTTCGCTTGGGGTGAGACTGGTGGTGACATTGGCATCCTGAGCGCATCCTCTGTGGCATCCTGCGCAGGTGTAGCTAGTGGGCTAACCTGAGCAGAATGGTGGAAGTTGTCGAGGGGGGCGGGATCAGGAGGCGACATGAGACTGGTGAAATCAAAGCACTTCTTGGGGGCTTCAGCGGTCAATGCCGCGGGCGCATGGCGGTGGTCGCTGGCCATGGTGACGTGGTCGCTGCTCATGGTGACGATGGTGAGTTGTTGTGAGTGCGAGAGGTACAGGAGGAGAGATTGGGATGGGAAGAAAAAGAATTGGAAGGATTGAGTCAAAAGATATCCTCTGTGCGAAGACAAGCTCCGAAAGGCAGACAAGACGCGTGTTGAGTCGAAGAGGTTTGGATGGTGTTTGTCAGCCGTAGGGGGGGTGGTTATGACTGTTTGTATTGGTCGCGAGTATTGGGTGGCGAGACGCAGCGAGGCGGAGTTGGGCGACAGAAGCCGACCGACGAGTATGGAGATATCGGAGGTGGGAGCCAGCGACCGAACGGAAAAGTAAGTCAGGGTAAGCGAGAAACTTAGAAGAGATGCTCGGATGACGATGACACTTAAGTCAGACGAAACAACCGATTGAAGCGTTATGTCTCCTTGGCTTGATTGATTGATCAAAGGCGGTCGGGCGAAAGCCCAAGTCGCGATGAAGGGGTGGGGATGCGTTTCGGCAACCTGTTGTCCCCTGGTTGAGGCCTGTCGTTGGTGAATTACCAATTGGTGAAAGGGACTAATGGTGTGTGCAATTGATTGCCGGCACCTGTAACGGATTGGAATCGTCAAGGACAACAGTGGGCGATGGAGATTGGTAAAAGTAAGGTGGGAGAGGGGCGATGGAATCCTAGGCAGCGTCTTGAGACTCAATGCCTTCTTGTTCTGTATGAGCGGACACGCAAGGGGGGATTTGATGATATCAAGCGGGGCCAATGCGTTCTTTGAATGAACCGCACAATGGAGTGTTTGATGACAATGTGCCGAGAGAAGAACGGCGCAAGAATGACGGAATCTGGGCGTAACGTTTGGTCGTCTTGTAGTCTGGTCTTGTACTGGCGGCGGCGATGGTGTCGGCAGGAGACGAGACGTGGTGAGCAGCAGGCCCAAGGGGTTGGACGGAAGAGGTGGGAGGTAGGAAGAAGGAAGAAGGGAAACGTGAGAAGAAAGGAGGAGGTGTGTGAAGGAAGTACAGGTGATGCCCTGTATGTTTGTGATGGATGACTGGGCTGGGCTGGGACAACGGCAGAAGGCTCCCAATGCCAGCCCGAATGGACCCAGGAGTGCTCCCAGGCAAATGGTGCCAGAGTGAGAGGGAGGCAGAGAGAGAGAGGCACAGGCAACGGCGGCAATGAATGCGGTCAAGGTGGCCCAATGTCGTGGACATGGTCGACTTGACGGCTTCATGGGAGGCGGAGTCACGCCCCCAATCCTCCCACCCCCTTCGACTCTTCGTTTCCCACACCCCACCCCTTCCTCCCAGAAACTTCACGCCTCTCCTTGAACCCCCCATTCTACCCCTCTGTGGGACGCCCGTTCCGTCATGGGTTTTAAAACCACCCCCACGACCCTGCCCGTCCAGCCAGTGAGAACGAGCCACACCAGATGATGCGGCGTGCCCTCTGACATGACCGCGTCTGAAGAGGAGGGTGGCATGGGGCGAGAGTCGGGGAAAGGGGAGAGGGTAGAACCGGGCTGGAGTTTGGGTCAAAGCAGTAAATCAAAAAAGGTGATGGTGCAGCGATTCGATTCTGGTGGTAAGAGAGTCCAGCCCATGAGAGGTAATCAGGCTGGGGGAGGCGCGATGCACACTTCGATAAGGCATGTGAGGACAGGAGAGTTCCCGTCCTCTAGGCTGCGATGGAAGGAGGGGCAAGGGGGGTGGATTGTTCCTGCTGCTGCCGCCTGTAAGTACCTGCCCTACCTGCTTATTCTGGGGCCGCCGGAGCCAAGTCATTGGGGCCCGATGTACCCCATGTACTCTGGGCCAGCGGTACCCCAGCTGCCTGGTCACCACGCGCGCCGTGTGCCATTGCCGCATGGAGGCCAACATCGTCTTCACCCCCCAGTTTCGTTCTAGCGGTAGCCGGCCTGGATTCTGCCAATTGCCAATATTCATGCGTCTTAGACCTTCGTGATGTTTGCGTTTGGAGAAATCATGATGCCATGTGGATGTGAGGGGCCAATTCGTTAATCATAAGTTCTTAGAGACGTAAGAACGATGATTCCGCAATCTGAAACGTACAATGGGACCAGGCTCGCTGGCGCCCGCGAGAGCTGTATTCGACCCTCCTCAACAAGTGATGAAGAAGACACAAGGCTAAAGCGAAAGAGAGGGTGTGTACCATT
>NMXI01000055.1:25000-214698 GCA_002851675.1 Verticillium nubilum | reverse complement strand
GATTCCTCTAGCTCGGTTAATTTCTTCGAATTAGTAGTAGTGTCGCGTCGAGCAGGTACTCCCTTCCGACGCGTCGCTAGGGTCGAATGAGGTACGCTGAAGATCGAAGCCGCCGACCGAATGCTAAGAATAGGGTCTTGTTCGAGAGCCTGGATGGCAAGGAATAATTGACGTTCTCGAGAAGGTGTTTCCATTTCTTCTCGTGGAGATGTTTTTGTTTAAATGGGGATGGTTACGATTTCGTGGTCGGGTGTCCAGCTCGCTTGTCTGTCCAGCTCGCTTATCGTGCACGTTATATTAGTAATATTAAAGGTAATATATCCTAGATAGTAAGAGATAAATACTAGGAGGGGCGTAGTTTCGTTATCTACGATTCCTCTTCTATAGGCGATAGCTTATCCTTCTATTATACTAAGTTAGTAGGGTTCCTCCTTCTAATTCTATAGTACCTAGTACCTATTAATATAATTAGGACTTATATAGTTACCCTAGGCTCTACTATCTAGTAGTACGCGGACCTATCTTCCTTCTACTTAAATAGTAAGGTAGAAGTATCGCTCGTCTTACGTTTAGGTAAAGTATATTTCTCTTACTCCCGTCGCTCGCTACTTCCGTACGAGCGACCCTTACCTTTCCCCGACGACGCGTTAGTAGTACTCGAGGTAATCCTAGCCCTAGGTAGTATAGATCGGTTAGAGTCTTAGATTACTATATTTAGCTTATTATCCTTATAGTATACTCGGAAATATTATCGCCTAGTCCTATCTTACTAATATAACCTCTAGTCGTAATACTTATTCTAATAGTAGATAAGATATATATTATATATATATTTCTACTATTCTAGCTCGTAGTTATAATACTCGATAGGGTACTTAGGGTCGAGTATAGAAGTAGCTTTTCCTTATAACTATAGCTTTATATATATAATCTATCTAGTACTAGTATTACTAAGTCTCGGCTAAGTATAAGGTCGGACCTATTTCTTTCGTAAGTAGAAGTTATCCTAATTCTTCTCTCCTTTATATATAATATAGTTATTATATATATACTCGGCCTAGAATAGATCGGGGTAGTTAATATATTACTAGTAAAGCGCCGGATAGTCTCCTACTATAAGGGTTATAGTCTCGGACGTCTTAGAGTAGCGATTAGCCTTCTAAGTAGCTACTCCGTAATAGATAATTTCCTCCTCTTATAGTACTAAGTTAATTACCCTTTCTTATTCTTCGTTACTATCGCTACTACTAGCGCTATTAACTTTATAGTCTAGAGGTATAGGTAAGCGTATAAGCTAACCGAGTAGGAGTTTCTCTTCCTCCGTACTCTCGGACTAACTACTTTCGTCTTCGTAGATCTCCCTAGGTTCCTAGCGCGTAGTTATAGCCTAGCGCTAGTATCGTCTTATAGCCTCGTATAGGCTTTCTAGGGGTCGTCGTTCTCTTATTACTAAGGTACGGCTTCCCTAGGGCTACTTAGGGAACTATCTACTAGATTCTTTACTTTCTAAATATTAGGGGTAGTTATTATTAAAGTAATAGGACTAGGTAATAGTAGTATAGTCCTAGTAATTCGTATTATTTACTTATTATCCTTCTACTAGCTTCTATATTTTTTTCTAGTAGTATTCTTTAGCTATATAGCCGTTTTTCTATAATTATAGTACTTAATATTCTTTATATCGAACTTAGGTTTTCTATACTTCGTATTATCGAGTTCTATAAGACTATAGTAGGTTATCCGTCCTTATATTATACTAGGTTAGGCCTATAGCTACCTATAGGATCGTCTACCTAAGTTAGTAACGTAATAGCTTAGGTTCTTCTAACGTTATCTAGTCTTAGTTTCCTATCGTCTCTTATAAAGTTAGTTATCGATTTATACGGCTAGAGCGGCGTACTAGGAGAAGTTCTTAGGTCTATCTTAGTAAACTAGCTCGTCCTTAATATTATCTCGGAGGCCCTCGTAGTAGATAGTTATACGAGGTCCTTCGTCCTAGTCTAAGTAAGAGTAAATCTACTAGAATTTAGTAATATACTCGGCTATAGATCCCTTCTATTTAAGGTTCCAGACCTCTTACTCGGTAGTTCGTTCTTCGTCCGGGTCCCTAAACGCAGCTTTAATACGAGTTTCGAACGTATTATAGTTAGCGAATACTACCCGTATTTCGGCGTTATAGTCTTAGTCCGTATTCTCGAGGTAGTCTCGCTAAATAGGTTCGAACTATATAAGGGCGTCTCCTCGAAGAAAGGCGGCTACTAAGGCTACTTTATCGGCCTTAGAGCTTAGGCGAGCTCTGTAAAATAAGTAATAGGCCCGAAGTTAGGTTAGGAAACCCCGGAGGACTCCCTTAGTACTATCGAAGAAGGGGGGAGGTAGATACTTATAACCTCCTCCTCCTATTCCGCGGTTACTATTAACTACTTAAGCTCGTAACTAGTCGTTCTCGTTACGTAGCTCCTAGATAAGTCGTATTATATCTATAATACTAGTAGTAGGACCTCCCGTAGTAGAGCTGTAAGTAGTATTTAGAGCTATCGTTCCTATAGTAGGTATTACTTAGGGTTATAAAGTAAACTTACTAAATAAGAGTAATTAAAATATTACGACTTAACTATTTCTATAAGGGAGAATAGATAGTACTAAAGACGTAGGGTATTTAAAGGTAGAAGCTTAGGTTATAATAATAAGTAGGGGGTATTATAAGACGTTACGTACTCGTTATACTAGATATAAAGTAAGACTTAGATTAATTACTATTCTTAAGCAGGACTATATCTATAAGTATAGGAATACTCGTCCTTATATACCCGATTATCCTATCCTTATTAGTTAGGTATAAGGCTATATTAGATAGCTTACTATTAGGTCGTAATCTTATTATATTAGATTACAGATTACGGTAATCTAAACTTAACCGTAATACTAACTAGGGGATTACTTACCTAGCTAATCCTATTATATAACCTAATATTCTATAGATCTATACGTAATATTCCTTCCTTATCTTATCTATAATATAGGGGTTCTAACGCGGGGCTGCCTATAACCTAGTCAGTCGGCCCTTAGTCGTTATATTAAGCTACTGCTAGTCGCTACTTTAACGGTTTTACTAGACCTAGATACTAGCTCTTTAAGTAACTTACCTAAACCTAATAAAAGCTAGTCCGTATTAGAAACTATACTTATAAAGGCTGGATCGCTTTCTACTTAGTACTCGTACGCCGATAACGCTAGAAGAAGAACGCTGTCTTCCTTATCTAGTTCCTAAATTCTATAATAAAAAGCTTCGTTACTATACTCCTTTACCTTCTTTTTAATTATACGAATCCATCGTAGATAATTTACGGCTAACGATAATTACTCCTAGAGTTTTATAAGAGCCTCTTCTATAGCCTCTTTATCGACCTCTAGTTTTTTCCTCTATTTTAGATAGACGTTCTACTAGGCGCTAATTAGTATAATATATTACTACGATATAGGAAAAATACTTACGAGACGATAATACTAATACTCTATTATATTACCTCCCCCGCTTTATATACTTACTATATTATATAGACTTCTTAGATATTCGATATTTAACCTTCTTTCGAAAATACTAAGTATAAAGTATATTAGTATCGGAACCCTTAGACTTAATCGAGACTAAGACGTTAAGGCGTTCGGTAGCTTTCTTTAATTATAGTTTTTCGATACGACCTAATATCGTATTATAGCTAGTAATAAGAGAAGGAAAAAGGATCTAGCTATATATAGGGCCGAACCTACTATTTATAGCTATTAGGATATCGGCCTAGAGGAGGAGTATTATATAACGATTAAGGGCCGACCGACTAGGTTATAGGCAGCCCTATATTAGAACCCCTATATTATAGATAAGATAAGGAAGGAATATTACGTATAGATCTATAGAATATTAGGTTATATAATAGGATTAGCTAGGTAGGTAATCCCCCGGTTAGTATTACGGTTAAGTTTAGATTACCGTAATCCGTAATCTAATATAATAAGATTACGACCTAATAGTAAGCTATCTAATATAGCCTTATACTTAACTAACGAGGATAGGATAATCAGGTATATAAGGACGAGTATTCCTATACTTATAGATATAGTCCTTCTTAAGAATAGTAATTAATCTAAGTCTTACCTTATATCTATTATAACGAGTATATAACGCCTTACGATACCCCCTGCTTCTTATTATAACCTAAGCTTCTGCTTTCAAGCACCCTACGTCTTTAGTATAATCTATTCTCCTCTATAGAAATATTTATATCGTAATAATAGTATACTCTTAGGAGTATATAATAACGTTTTTACTACTCCCTATACTAATAATAGTTATAGTATTCGTTCCCTTAATACTAACTTACTTTACTCTTACTACTACTATTCTCTATAAGGAGGCTCCGCCTAGCGTTCGGTAAGCTAGCGGTGAGTACCGGGGGATGACTCAGTGAAGGGCTCGAGGCACTCGAGACCGAAGTAGATTTCTCGAAAAGGAAGAACTTAGTAAGTTTAAGTCTTCGAATAAAGTCATACCTATCTGCGAATACTCGACGGACCGACTCTCAGTAACCCCGATCCAGACCCTTAGTTATATCCTTATATTCTCCTTCTCTCATAAGCTATACTAACTATAATTATAAGCTCTCGCGAGCCCTAATAGTATCTAGGCTCTATAGAGTTAGAGAGTAGTAATAAAGATAAGGGTAAGGTTTAGGAGTAAATAGCGTACTGTTTTTCTTATTATCCTATATGCTATACCGACTATAATTCGAAGCTCTCCTAAGCTTTAGAAGTATTATTCTAGGCTCTAGGGGGGGTGAAGGGGTAGATATATAATAATATAAGTAAGGACGGGGACGAAAATAAGGATATAACTAGTATTAAACGAGCTATACTAACTATAGTTATAAGCTCTTATAAGCCCTAGAAACTCCTTCTAGGCCTTTTAGGGGTAGGGATATAATAAGAATAATAATAAGAAGAGAATAGTACGCTCCTAGTATAAGTAAGCTATATAGCTAGGGTTTAGGGCTCCTATAAGCTTTAAATAGATTATTCTAGGCTTAAGGGAGTAGATAACAATAATAAGGGCTATAATAAAAGATAAAAGGCGAAACTACTACCTAACCTATAAATAGTAGTAATAAGCGCTACGCGCGTCGTCTAGAAGATAGACTATTCTTATAAGCGTACCTCTAACCCTCTCTAGCTTAAGAGATTCTCTAAATAGTTCGTATACTATTTAATACTTCTTCCTTTATCCCTAAGTTAAGTTTTCTTTACGATCTCTAATGCTACTATTAGATAGGTTCGTTAATTAGACTATTAGTTAATTTACTATTATCGGATTATTAAACTCTAGGCTTATAACTTCGAAGGTTAGGATAGAGGTTAGAATAAATACTAGGCTAGGGGTCTCGGGCCCTTAGTCGAGCTCCTATTAGAAAGAAGGTCTATTCTTAGGAGCTTCTATAGAGGTTAGAATAGAGGTCGGGCTAGGGGTCTTAGTAGAAAGTAGGCTTATAGTTTTAGGCCCCTAATAGATCTCCTACTAAGTAGAAGATCTACTTTTAAGAGCTACTACCTAGCCTACTATCTTCTTAGCTTAGGGTATCTAGGCCTCTCTTAGTTATTATCCGTTATCCTACTCTCCTCTACCTTCTTCTAGTACTCTAGGGAGCTCTAGGTCCGTATCAGTAATACTCGAGGGCGTACTAGTAGAGGCTATTTAGAGTTTTATAAAAGCCTCTTAGAGCTTCTCGTATACTATTTAGAGTTTTATATATTCTATTCTCTAGAACGCTACGTTTTTAGTTCTTTTAAGCTCTATATAGGCGACTATAGCGCTCGGCTATATAGGGTAATAGAGAGGGTCTAGTATTACTTCCTAGACTAGTATTAGGGCTAGTTAGAGTTATAATAGGCCTTCTTTTACTATTAGGAGGGGGATCCCTCGATCTATTAAGTATACTTTAAGAGCCCCTATAAGTATTATATAATAAGTATTAAAGTTAGCTTCCGTCTATCTCTTAAAGTCTTTAATAAAGGCCTCTAATAGGCTAGTACCCTTAAGCTTTCCGAATATACTTATTACCCTAATAATATAAGAGCTTTAGAGAACTATAGAAAATATTACTAGTATTCCTATGAGCTTTTTATTATTATTAATGATATAGTCGCTATTAAGGGATTTCCGGATATTATATAGTAAGCGGATTTCTAATTACTTTAGAATATTATTAAGCTCTCGTTTAAATATAATATTACTCTCGAAGTTCGTATTAAAGTAGGTTTACTAATCTAGTATACGTATAGGGCTAGCGCCCTACTACTATCGAGTAGTAATTACGCTTATTATTAGTTCTTAAGCTCTATTAATAGGACGTTTTTATAATCCTATAAGCTCTTCTTATTATATTAGTATTAGCTAGTAATATAGCCTAGGTAGTAATCTTAAGTTATAAGAGTCCTAAAGTATAATATAGAAATAATACTCTTATAGATTATATAATAGCTATTTTACTACTCCTAAGCTCTTATAATAGTCCTAAAGGGCTATATACTAATAGTACTCTTATAATTACTTATAAAGCTAATTGAATAGGCCTATATATAGTAAATTAGTTATTATAGGATCGATCCTAGCTTCTCTATTCCTAGCTATTCTATATTTATTAGACATAGTACTAATTAGTATTAAAATAGGCTTTATAGTACTCGCGTAAACCTAACCCTCGGCTAAAGTCTGCGCCTAAGAGCTCTAGATTATTAGTTTAGTATTATAAGTTTTATATATTCTCTAGGGTCCTTCTGCTCCTAAGAGCAGAAGCCCCTAGTTTTAACTGCTCGAGGGATTACGTGGTCGGCAGACTGCGTGATCCTCCGCTCAGTCAGGGGTTGCTATCTAACGTAGTTTATAATAATTAGACAGTATCCGAGATTTCATGAGCCAAGTTACCTTGACTACGCTCTGGTAGAGTCTGATGAGGCAGGCAGCTACCCAGAATCCAAAGAGACGGATTCAAGTCAACTTCATTCACGCGGGAGCATTGAGAGGCACGACCGCGTGTTGCGGGAAGCCCGGCATGATCAAAACGGACTCTTTTACTCCCATTCAGGCAGTAGAGGTAGCTGGAATCCGTTAGCCCGCGATGCACCTCTCGTAACAGCCATGATGGGATTAGTACGACAACGGCGTGCGTGCGGTTCCTGCCTGTTCACAGCAAGTCGGCTGCCAATTCCGAACATCACTTGCCCGCGCACAGACATGTTCCGGCCGGACATTTCCCACATTTGGCATAGCAGAAGCAGATCAGCCGGGACACGTCAAGATTCCGAGGTCTGGCCGACCTAGCCTTGGGGACTTCTCCATCGGGAAGAACAACGTGATGCGCGGCGCATCGTATTCGCCGTCAACTTAATTATTTAAAATATGACTGAATCTCGGCCGTATGATTTCCGCAAAGTGCAACCTCCAGAGTCTCTCACATTTGAACTTCCACCCAAAACACGCAACATCAACCATGTCAATCCAAGTCTACAACACCCCAGAAGCAGTACTCCAGCTGGGCGAGTGTGACCCCCAACTGAGCCAGGTAAGTCACAGAACGCAGACAGCAAGCAACATGAAAGGCGGGAGGAAGCACCAACACTGATCGGATCAGATCTTGCTACACACTCAAACGCCAGTGGCCGATTACTCCGATATTCAAAAAGTACGCGATGGTAGTGACACTGCCGACAAGGTAGCATACGAGGCCGCACCATCTCTCGGAGTCGAAGACCATGTCGTCGTTATCCCCATGCGCGACGGCCATCAGAGCAGCGCCCGAGTTTTTCGGACCCCGAGCATCCCGACCAAAGGAAGTGCATTAGTCGTGTTGGTCCATGGTGGTGGTTTCATCCTTGGCAGCAACCTCCAGCTGGCCCCGTTTGCGAGGGCCATCGCCGCAACGTACGGGGCAACCATTGTTACGCTCTCCTATCGCCTGGCTCCAGAACATCCTTTCCCGATTCCAGGCAACGATGTTTGGGATGGTCTCGAATGGGCTGCGAAGAACGCCGAAAGCATTGGAGCTGACCCGTCTGCGGGCTTCATCGTGGGCGGCGCCTCAGCCGGAGCGAACTTGGCAGTCACCTCCACACATTTGGCGACTGAGAAGCCGTTGGATCACAAGATTACTGGGCTTTGGCTGGTGATTCCTGCTCTCATGTCTGAGATGCACGTACCCAAGAAGTACGAAAACCTCTGGCTTTCTAGAACTCAATGTGCGGACGCTCCAGCCTTGAACTCATCAGATCTGGATGTCGTTCAAGAGCTATACGCGCCAGATGAGACCTCTCCCCGCTGGTCGCCGTACAACATGCCGGCCTCGTTCTCTTCGTCAAAGCTTCCGAAAACGTCCATTCATGTGGCGGGGTTAGACCCCTTGAGAGACGATGGCTTGATGTATGCCAGGACTTTGGATGATCATGGCGTGAAAATGCGACTCAGAGTCTATCCTGGCGTTCCTCATGGCTTCGTGGCCTGGCCACAGCTTGAAGCAACTACGAGACTCAACGCAGACGTTATCGAAGGCTTTGGATGGATGTTGGGCAGGGAAGAGCACGGTGGGAAATAGTTTGACAACCTCATAGCAACGATTTTTCTTTCCCAGCCCTCTCAAGCACGTGATTAATTGGATCTCTTTGCTCGAAATACGTGGTAGATCCTGGCATATGCGCATTTATTTTTGGTGCTAAGGTGGTGAAACGATTGGGAATGAAGGTTGCACCATTGGGTGCGCGCGCCACAGCGGGCGCAAAATGGCGCAAATAGTAGGACATGTTCCTTCTGCAGATATTCGCAGTCGGATTTTAGTTGCGCACTCGGGTCAAAGATTTGGGCAAGTTTCAAGTCACTGCGACACGACCCGGTGAAAGTCTTCTAATGGGCGTTCATGTGTATAAGCTCTAACACCACAGAGAAGGTAGGTACTCGAAATAGTTACTGCCTCTATACAAGATTCGGAACTTCCCGCAAAACAGTCGACCACCTCTTCGCCGTCGTTTCTCCGACCAGCTCGGCGAGGTTTCCGCAAATCACCCCACCCGAAGTGTTATCGATTCTGTAGAAAGGGCCAAGACTTTCCCCAGAACCCGTCGCAACTGGCCAAGGCGTCAGCCCGTGACAAAAGTCCAGCCAAGTCTCTTGTACCGCGGCCACAGCACCTCTCCATTCCTCGAGATGCTTCTGAGGAACCGCGTCCTCGGCAACGTCGAAGAGCAAGATATCGTTGATACCGTGATTCGCCTTCTGGTAGTGAAAGGCGCTGTTGGTGAACGGGTTGGTAGCTGAGATCTCGTACAGGAGCATCGGTTGGTTGGCCATGGTAGAGGCCATGTGTATAAGGGGAATTCGGAACATGAGGTCTGCCACGAGGGAAGCCCATTTCATCGAATCGGCAGATGACTCGCCTGTTTCTGGGATGCCATATGCTTTCCGCACCTCCGTGTTGGCGATCAAGGCGTCGACTGTGCCACGTAACAAGCCGTTGGTGCAGAGCATGTCTTGGATCGTGGAGAGAAAGGCGTCCTCGGATGAAGATTTGGTGGCCAGGACATGTCCCAGGAGAAATTCGGTGATATCTTGCTGTAGCAGACGGCGCATTAGCTTCAAATCTCCCCAAATTGCCGAGCCGCGGAAATGAATTTACCTCGTAGGCACAGCTGCCTATCATAATCTCAGGTGGGTTTTTGGTAGTCAATGAATCCGAGTCATTTCCTCTGACCCATTCTTCGTCGATCAATGGATAAGTAATGAAGCCAGGCACACTGTCGATGAGGTCCTGTGCATTCACTGCTTGTAAAAGCTCGACCTTCGTCTTGTCGGACGCGCCAGAGCCGGCTGTCGATGTGACGTACTCCGCGAAAGTGATTTCATGTTCATCCATGCTCTTGGGCCCAAGTCCAACAAGGTTGCCGCTGGAGAGTATGGCTCGTTTGAACTTGCGGTCGGGGAAAAGCGACTGGTAGTGCGTCGAGATTGAGCCTGCGCTGGTGCCATGCAGGGTCACTTGTTCTGGGTCGCCGCCGAAACCGCGGATGAACGTGCTGATCCAGTCGAGGGCCCGGGCCTGATCGTGTAATCCATAGTTTCCCACGGGCTCGTTGTGGCTTCGGTTGTAAGCAGCTAGGTCGCGCGAGGCCAGAAAGCCAAGTGCGCCGAGGCGATAGTTTATCGTTACGAAAACGATAGGTTGATTGCGCTTCCGGCTCACTGTGACCAGGTCCGTGCCGTCAAAGATCTCTCGGCCGTTGAAGGCGATGCATTGTGATCCGCAGATGAAAGCGCCTCCGTGGATGAACACGAGCACAGGAACGTTTGCCTTGCCCCCATTCTCCAACACTTCTCTTGGAGCAGTAATATTGAGGTTCAGGCAAGCATACTCATCACTCGTTGAAGGAGTCAATTTCGGATAGTCTTCTCCTGGAGGCTGGTCCCAGAAGGCATGAGGTGGGAGTTGCACTTGGGGGCAAAAAGGGCTGCCAGTGTAGTTCAACTGTTAGCCTATAACGCACTGAGGAGACAGAGAGACATGGAAGTAAAACTCACCCGGGCTGTCTCGCATCGAACGGCTGCGAGGGCAGTTTCTCATTGGTCGAACTTTGCCGAAAACGAGCTGGGATGGTGGCGAAGGGTATCCCGCGAAACTGCACAACATCATTCCCGCGTAGAAGTCCGATGACCTCGCCGAGTTCATCATGTTTGTAGTGGTAATCTCCCATATTGAGGAATTGAAGAGGAAGGGTTTTAAGAGATTGCCAACTTAGATTGGTGATAATTCAGCTGGCTGGCTATTGCTTGGTCTTCACCAGACCTCGGATACCGTTCTTTTATTGTCTGTAGTAGGGCATCAGTCGCCATTCCAGGTCTATTTCGGAAGAATGCCGTGCAGGCCGTGATCGAAAGCCCCGTCAATCCCTTCCCACACGGGAGTGTCTCGGGGCCGTGGGGCTGTCCGGGCCTCCGGGGCCAACTCGGCAATCCTCCCAAGTTGGTTAGAGTGCTAATTATATAGTAGTGCCGCCATCCGGGCAACTTCTCTTTCGAAGCTGCTCAGGGACCCAGTGTCAGGGCTCCCCCTGCTGAGGCACGAGGTCAGTGCGGAAGAGGTGTGAACGGGCTATATACGAGCGCGGAGGGCCTCCCTCCAGGTCGGAGGAGGCCAGAGTTCAGCTGTTGTATCTGCGGAGACCTACGAATTGAACTGCGGCGTGTCGTTCTGGAGACCTCTTCACTCTGCCTACAACGTGACTCTGACACCCAGCCAGACTTTCAGCCCCTACCAGCTTGACGTGTCGATCCGTAACTTTCAGAATTCAGACGGGGCATCTTCGGGGCTGAAACTGCCGCGGGCATTATCACCACAACATGTTGCACAACTTGGCTTTGGGCAACGGGCTCGTAAAAGGTTTGGTGCGGTACGGAAAGCATGCCTCGATAGGTTGCGTTTCAAGGTGGTGGGCTGCGGGCAGGTCGCGACGCGATGGTCCTGAAAGCCCTTCTCATCTGTTCCCCGTGTAAATTCGGCGCATAAACAAGGCTTAAGATTACGGAGCTCGATGAATCAATGAGCACCGTATTAGTATCAGTGCCGAAGATGTCATGCGCATTGTTGAGGCTCATTCTACCTCGTCGTCGCCCAGACGCCCCAATCAGCGCTGCCTCCAGAGCAAATATATTAAATAAATCTATTAAATAATTAAATAAATAGACCCCTCATAGCCTAATAAACAGTTAAATCCACTACCCCTATTTATTTGGCTATTTATTAAACTTCTAAATAGATTTTCGAGCCTGGAATATAGTTATTCTCGCTAGTAAAAAGCATACGCTTTACCCGTAGTAAACGAGTAAAGCGTATATATATGCTAGCTATAGGAATTAAACCTACTACCCCTATATTAACTTATAGATATTTTACTACTAGACTAAACTAGCTTCTTACCCTAGAAGCTATTTAGACCTAATATAAGTAGTTAATATAATCCTTAGTTACGTAACCTCGTTTCCTCTGCCGAGTCCTAATTATTATAACTTCTAGTAATATACTATATTTACCGCTAATACCTTCCCTTAATCTAATACCCTCCCTACGATTCGATTCCTTTAATTCTACTAATTCTATACCTTTAATATACCTCTTATAATCTTTAGATCGACTCTAGTACCCTCTATTACCTTATAGCTATCGCCTTTATTAATTAATACCTAGGACTCCGATATCCTAGTAGCGACGTAGTAAGGCTATCGATTTATACTTAATAAGTTCGTTACTAAGAAGGGTACTAGAGGCTAAACTAGCTAGATTTAAGACTATAGGCTATTCGTTATAGAGCTTCTTACTAGCGACGTTATAGGAGAAGGCTTCTAGATCTATCGATGCTACGACGAATAGTCTAATCTTATAATTTTTAGTTTTCTTATAATAGCCTCTACTATAGGCTATCTATAGAATAAATACTAAATTATAGAATATATTATAGATAAAAGCGTAGCTTTAATAGATATCTCCGAATTAGTATCTTAAGGGCTAAGTAAAAGCCGTCTTTAAATCGTCTTAAAGCTAATAGTAGACTTTATAGAGTAATTAGCTCTTACGTTTATTATTACGATAAACTAGCTATTTGATATCTTTAGTAACGAGTACTTATAAAAGATAATCTACTTTATAGAACTAGCTATCTATAGTACTATTCCCTAGGGGAGAACTTCTCTAAAAGTATAGTTATTATATATTTTTAAATAGAAGAAGCTAACTATCTAAGAAGAGCTTAGTTCTTCTACTTCTTAGATATATATTATATATGATTATTAGACCTCTCTAAATTACCTTACTATCTTAATAGTAGCTACCTACTTTATTGATTATAACGGATACTAATAGTAGCGCCTCTTAGCCCTCTAATAACAGAATAGTATTTATATAGGTATAAATACTACCTCTATCTTTACTAATATCCTATAAAGTTAGAATATTACGAAAAGCCTCGGGGTTCTCATTTCTAATAATATATTAAATAAATACTATATATAGCCGCGCCCTTTATAAGTAGATCTACCTATTAATAATAGTTAAAGACGTCTTAGAACGATAGATTTAGTATTATAGTTATATCCTTAATCTTAGAGGTCGCGCTTTCTTATATAGAGAGAATATTAAGTCCTTTAAATAAGAATCGTAAGCTCTAGAGTTAATAGATCGATCTAAGAGCCTTCTATACTTATAGAGGAAGAAGGGCCTTATTAGTAAGTTATATAATATCCTTAGATAGGTTCGATCTTCTCTCTAGCGCTCTATATATATTTAGACTATTATTTAAGAGGCCCTAGCTAACGAGGACTTCTCCTTCCTCTAAGAATTAGTAATAGAACTTTAGCTTATAATAAGTAATAAGACTCGATAGAATTTAATTTACTTAATAATCGACTATACTTTAAAAAAGAGAAGCGAAATCTAAACCTTCCTATTTAATAATAGGTCCGAACTCGATCCCTTAAAATAGATCCCCGAAATAGATTACTTCTCCTCTAAAGATTAGCGCTTTCTTATTAAGCTCTATAAGGCTCTTAGACCTCTCTATTACTAGACTATATATATATAAGGCTAGAGTAGAGAGGGGAGCTATAGTATAATATAGGAGATCCTTATAGGGATAGAGTATATCCTATAGTAGATAGAGGAATAGAAGGCCTTCTTCGACGAAGTATAACCTCTTATAATAGTAATATTATGAAGACGAAGCCGCTATATATAGCGCCCTCTAACTCCTCTATTAATTCTATCCTTTCTAATATATATAAGAGTAGAATATATACTTATATCTCGCCTCTAGGTATTATTAGAAGACTCGAGCTAATACTTTAGACTCTCTATTACTAATACGTAGAAGAAGCTTAATAACTACTATACGAAGCTTAGAGAGTCGCTACTATACTCTACTACTATTATTCTCTATCCTAGGCTTAGTATCTGATAGCTAGAGAATTAATAGGCTTTACTATAATAGTTATTATAGCTTTATAATATATAAGAGGACCTCCGATAGTACTAAGAGATATAGTATTACTATATATTATATTAAGAAATAGTAATTATAACTCGATTAGTAGTATAAGGAGCTTTTAGTAAACTATATAATCTATTATAAGCTTTAGAGCCTTTACTATCTAATAAATAGATCTAAAATTAATAGTAATATATCGTTGTAATAGATTCTAAACTTAACCGATATCTATAGCTTAACCTAATATAAGTCCCTAATACGAAGGACCTAATTCTTTAGTAAATAAGCTAAAAGGAGACGTTTCCTACTATTAGCCGCCTCGTATTAGATATCTTCGTAATACCTATAATATCTACTAACTACGAGCGGGCTTTTAGCCTCGTAAAGCTAACTCTCACGTCGCAAAGACTCGCAATAGCTTTAAATACGCTAGAGGAGATTTAATTCTTAAATAACTAGCTATATAGAGGCATAGTAACGTTAGGTTAAAGGGGTAGTACGTATTTAGACCTTACGATAGCTTTAATTACTAATTAAATAGTTAAGTATTTAGTAAATAGATTAAATAGTTAAATCTACGGCCCGAAATATACTTAATAGTTAAATTAAACCTCGATATTTACTTTGTTTGTTCTGACGGCAGCGCTGGCCCCAATATCAAAAGCGAAGAGCTACACAAGACCAGGTGAAGCGAATCGCCCTAATCCCCCCGAACTCGAGGAATCAAACGTGTACCTTCCTTGACCTGATTCAATCATCAAGCTGAGCAGACTTTTAAGCCCGTCCTACAGTTCCGGTGGTTCATTGCCATCGAGAACAGTGTCAAATCCATACAACCTCAAAACAACCGCAACGTAAGAAGCACCATAAACCTGAACAGTAAGCAAGCAAAACTATCGTGAACAAAAACGAACTTGGCCAGTACAGACCCCAAGATCATCCCACCTCCAATCAGCCAACCTCACTTCTCCTCCTCAGCCAAGTCGACGAGGGCATCACTTCCCTTCTTCGCGCGCTTGCTGTTCTGCTGCATCAGCTCCATCGTCTCGCGAAGACTGAGCGACGAGGTACGATTCTGCCCAGAAGTATTCTGGCGCCTACCCTTCGAGGCAGCACCACGGCCCATGACAGTCTGCTGAAGAGTAGGCAGCTGAGGCGCAGGGCGGGGGTTGCCCATGACGGAAACCTCAACACCCGTGCCGTAACCAGGAGGAAGGCCCTCAATAGTCTCATCAGGCTTCACGAGGTTCCAAAAAGAAGTGGCAACCACCAGCGGGTCCTTGTCGATGCGCTCGGCGTACTCCCTGATGAGCCACGGCAGCGGCTTGCACCAGTTCTCCCTGGCGATGATCTCCGGGTACCGCAGGCCGCGCCACTCTGCGCGCCTGATCTCCGACGGTCCCACATTTCCCTAGAAGGCGTTGACGCGTTTGATGCCGAGATTGACGCGCAGGCGGTTGCGGATCACCTGGTTGCGAAGGTTGATGATATACTGCCATCGCGACACCCAGCTCTGGTGAGGACGCCACTTGCCGGAGCCGCGCTCGCGCTCGGCGTCCGTTGTGGCCATTAGGTATCGACCGATGGCGCGACCGCTGTCCATGGCGCTCTGGTAGCGGAGGACCCAGTCGCGGAAGGCGGTGGGTGTCACGGGCAGGTAGAGCTCGAAGGCGGTGACGATGCCGTCGAGGCGCAGGAGGAGCTGCATCTCCTGCTCCGGGGTCCAGGGTGTTAGGATCGAGCGCGGGAGCTCGTCCCAGGCGAAGAAGAGGCTGCAGACGAAGTCGTCGCAGCGGTTCCAGAGGGCGTTGTAGGGGCGGTTGGGCCAGGAGCGGGGGGCTGTGTATTTGAGGTGCTCTGGGGCGAGTCCGTCGGGGGCCACGTAGCGCCACGTTGGATGGTCGATGAGAGAGATTTCGATGAATTCCGTTGCCATATTTGTGGTGGTATTTTGGGAAGGTACTTGGTGGTGTTTGTGTAGCTTTCTGAAGGTGAGCTGGTGATGCCAATGACCTTTAACGTGTACTTACGAGACAAAAGTGCAGCTGCCGCGACGCGAGAGAGACGTCAAGGGGTGGTCAGTGTGAGAAGCCTCGTCACTGAGGATTGTAGACTACCTTATTGTTTGTCACCATTTAGCCGCTGGCGCTCTTCATCCGAAGAAGTTTGTATCGCTGATAGCCTACGAGACAATGGAATTCTCTTGATGTGATGAGACAAGGCCGTGAAAGATGATGGATGTCAAGATTGCCTCGCAGTAATTCTTTGAAAATTGAGTCGGCGCAGAAGGAAAGTCAAAGTCGTGTAGGAGGTAAGAGGTGGACTCGTTGTAGAGGGTGGGATGCCGAACTTTGGGTGGTCTTGTGGGTTTCGTCGTCGTGGGGCCTGCCCTGAAGAGAGACGTGATGTCCTTACTCACAACGTTTCCCGTCACCGTAGCATTTTGCGAATACATTTGTCACCGTGACCTGCAGAATAGTGTAATTGGTAATCGCTGTCTTGGTTAATCGAGTTACCAGGGAACAGACCCTCTACAAGGTCATGGTTGTGCATTGCTCACATGGCTTCACAAGGAGTTTACCATAAGGCCGACAAGAACGTCTCAAGCATCATTGCAAGGCTGATGCTTTTTTCACTCTTCACTCGTGTTCTTAGATTCAAAAAGATTGCGGCCCTCTCGACCTGAATAATAAAGTAGATAATATGGCAACGACAGACGATGCGTGCTTTGGCTCTGGGGCCGGCGGTAGGGACGACATGAAGGTCTTCAATCAGAATGCTTACAAGAATTGCGTTCTGCACTCTGGTTTTAATATACAAGAAATGGGAGTACACTGTTGCCGATACCCTTTCTGTGGCAGGAGTCCAGGGAGAGAAGCAGGAAAACAGGGTTGGCAGATCTTCGCTGTGTCTGGGAAATCCAACTAGCAGGTCTTCGAGTAGATGATAACGGTACCTTAACGGGCAACGGCGTTTCAATCAGGCTAACCTGGCGATAGAAGAAATAAAATGTCGAGGCTTTTCGTCAGGCCTGAGACCAGTTCAAGACGCCTGAATCACCAAGTAAATCGAAGAAAAAGATGCATTGCAACATAGGTATACGTGATAATTCCCCATCCAAAGGTATCAAACCCAAGCCCAAACGCCGGCTGCGGTATCTCCCTGACATCCAAACCGATCGCACACCCTCACACTCATTAAATGCGCTCGCCAACACAGGCAAGCATCAACTTCTTGTAATCCCCACTCGTCTCTCCATCAATCCTCTTCGCCAAGCTCTTGCCGTATCTCTTCTGATACGCCCCCTTGACGTTCGCCAGCGTGCCCTGATCCCAGTGGAACCTGACGACGCGTGAGACGAGAAGGTGATCCTTGGTGCCCATCCCCGCCATGGCGTCCTCGAGCAGCATGGCCGCGTGCATGTACTTGTCCATGGCGTTTCTGAGCTGGAACAACAGCGCGTCCTCCATGTGGCCTGAGAACTCGGATTTGATGACGGCCTCGAGGCTCTTGCGGAACTTTTGCTCGTAGGCGTGCGAGATGGCGCGGATCTGGTTATCGTTGCGTGTGCTGAGGATACTGCAGACAATCATCTCGTCGGTGCCCATCTTGCCTTCCGTCGCGCGATACAAATCCATGACGTCTTGGTCGACTTGCTGTGGAGTAACCGGCGCAGAGTCTTCTGCACGGTTAGCGGCGAGGACAATCTCGAAATGACGCTTGGTCTTCATCGACAGATCGCCGGCAACGTCCTTCTCCATGCTACTACGGAAGGTGCTCCAGTAGCAATTCTTAATGGCCTTGAGGTCGGCATTAGAGCGTCCGAGGAGTACATCGTTGAGCACAACTTCCTTTGTACCGAGGCCGTCGACGGCGGAACGTATGTCGAATGCGTCGGTCAGGAGAGGCCCACGCACGATGGCCACGAGACCTTTCTCAAACCAGCCACTCGTCTCGGACTTGATGTCAGCCTCCAGGTTGCGATTCTTGAACTGTCGGGAGAAAGAGGTCTTGATGGCGTCAATCTGCAGAGGGTCTTTGGTGGCAAGGCAGCGAATGAGGGCCTTTTCGTCGGTACCAAAGCCCTTCATGGCCTGACGAGCGGCGGCAGCATCGTGTGTGGCATCCCACTGGATGATCTGAGGGGCGCCGTAGCCGAGGGAGGGCTGCGTGGGAGGGCCGCTGTATTGTTGAGGAGGAGGTGCGCCGTAGCCTTGAGGCGGCGCGGGCGAGTGGCCGCCGTACTGTTGGTGTTGAGGGGGAGGCGCGCCGTATTGGCCGGGAGGAGGTGCGCCATATTGACCTGGAGGAGGTCCTGGCGGTGCGCCGTACTGACCAGGAGGCGGCGCTCCGTACTGGCCGGGAGGAGGTCCTGGTGGTGCGCCGTACTGGCCTGGCGGAGGGGCGCCGTATTGACCTGGAGGGGGACCAGGTGGCGCGCCGTACTGACCGGGAGGAGGATGTTGAGGGTAACCCTGAGGAGGGTACTGCTGTCCGTAGCCGCCTTGCTGTGGGGGGTACTGCTGGCCGTAACCTTGCTCTGGGAGGTGTTAGAGAGAGAATGCTCAATCGCGGCTCGAGGAGGACTCACGACCGCCGTAACCGGGATATCCAGACATGATGTGACGGTCTGTCGCAGTGTCAGATGGATTCTCGTGATGATGCAAAATCTGGTTGTTTTTGGTGGGAGAGAGAACTGGAATGCGGGGCACGACACCTGGGCGTTCAGCTCGGATGGAGGGGTCGTCGGGTTTATAGATGAATGCGCTCGGAAGGGCAAGAGGCGAGCTTACGCCGCACAAGGAGGCAGTGAAGAAGCTTGGGGACCCGAGGGGTACGAGTATGGAGGCGGAATACAGATTGGGGATATGGTCAAGTGATTGTTGGGCTGATCCAGTCCGTGGCTTAGACCGAGAAGCGTGGAGCGCGCCGAGCCATACTGGAGAAGGTGTTCCCGGGCTTCCCTGGGTGTTGCCTGCCCAAGCTGTCCTACGAAGGAGTAGTGAAAAATAGCGTCACTCGTTCACTAGCGGCAACGTCATCATGTAGTACGATGCTGTGGCATCAGCGGGTGGTTGCATTCATGGCTGGCAATGAAATCAAGATCATGGGCTCTATCTCTATGATGAAACAAGATGCGACAAAAAGATATGCATGTCCGTGTATGTGCCCATGCCAGCAAGAGAAACTATGAAAGAAGCTCTTCGAAGCTCATCCAAGCAAAGATGCGAATGCTTATCATCTCCTCGGCAAAATCTGTCGTCATCTGCCAAGCCACATGTGCCCCATATATTTGTCACTAGCGTCTCACAGCCACACCTCAGCCATGGTTCTTGACAGAATAGAAGATGGGAAATAAATATTTGATCGACGCATTGCGAGGCTGAACCAAGACATTTTCTCGAAGCAAGCACATGTTAGTGAAGATGATATTTTCGTTACGCAAACAAAAGCAAACATGGGGTTGGTTCTCAGCCTTGAGGCGCTCATGTCTTCTACATTTTTGGACGAACACCTCCACCCTGCCACTGAGAGACTGGTTCCTAAGTGGCTGGCAACTCGGGTGGCTGGAGCCATGAGCCACGCCGACCCGCTTGAAACTTTCTTGGCCAGTTAGATGCTCCATAGGTCCCAACCCCTGTAAGACGCGGTGTCTCGCGTCCCAGATGCGCCAGACGTGCAGCTGGTGCGACCCCGCCAAATCTCTCCCAACCACCATATTTACCATCGTGAACATGCGATTCTCACCAGCCATCTACAATTCTTGCGTCAAGTGTCCACCCCGGCACCCATACATTAAGACATGGCATCCTCACGACTCGGTTGCTGCATCCTTTCCACTTTTTCTCCGAACCCTCCCTCACCCACGATTCTTCAGTGACTGACGATCCTCTCTCTTCACTCTCTATCCGAGATCCTGTCCTGGAATCGTGCGCCGCCCCACTTGCATCACCAGCATCAGCAAACACTCAAGATGCGCGTCACCACTTCGCTCATTCTCGCCCTCTCGGCACAGGCCATCGCGCAGCCTGTCGTCAACGGGATTCGCGCCAGGGCAGATGACCCCAAGCCCACCTGGGCCGTTGTCAATGTCGATGGTAGCAACGGCAATGGCGGTTGCGACGACTGCGAGAGTGCCACCGTCACCATCACCAAAGAGCCTCGGCCTACGACTGTCACCCATCGCGTTACCGATACCGTCGTCCATGTTTCTTCGAAGCCCGTCATCTCGGTTGTACCTGTTGAGGGAAAGCCTGACAAGCCCCCGGTCACTGTGACTATCTACGAACCTACTACTTCTTCGAGCTCAATCGCTACAACTTCGACCTCGACCTCGACATCTTCGGCTGCAACATCGAGCTCTTCAACCGAGACCACGAGCTCCACGACGATTCCTCCCGTTGCTCCTGTTCCCCAACCCGAGCCGACGCCTTCGCCTTCGGCAGGCCCCCCCTCTGACGGCTCGACCTCAAAGCCCGTGCCCGAGCCCGAGTCGACCACCTACACAGTCACGTCTTCGGTCGCCCAGGCGCCCCAGCCTGAGCCTTCAGCGCCGGCCCCCGCTCCTCCCGTTTGGGCCCCCGAGCCTGAGCTGCCTTCCTCTTCGGCATCAGCCTGGGTCCCCGAGCTGGAGCCCACCTCGTCGCTGCCCGCTATCGTGGACCCGGTTCCTGCGCCTGCGCCCACCGTATCTGCCCCTCCCGTCTGGGTGCCAGAGCCTTCTCTTTTGTCTTCCTCGATTGAGGTCTCCTCGGCCCTCTCGTCCGCCGATCATTCCTGGCCATCCGAACCCGTCTGGACTGCGTCCAGCGCCGTTCCCTCGGAGTCTGCCACTTCGGCCGAGCCCACCGTCTGGGCGCCTGCGCCTACGACCCTCGTGACTCTCATCTCGAGCATCACGGAGGCTGCTACACCTGAGTCGACGACTCACATTGCTGACAATGGGCTGTGGCATACTGCCAAGTACCCACCCCACAACAACGGCACGGAGAGCCACTTCCAAAAGTGAGCCACGGTAAAAAGAAACATGTTGTACGATGTACGAGGGGTAATTTTTGCATTCTAGCGCGGCGTAATTGGTTTTGGTTATTTGTTTCATGAGTTGTAAGAGGAGGATGTCACAGGTGATGGGCATGGAAGGGAATGTGGTGATCAGAAAGTACGACGTGAGAGGCGTGTTGCAAGAGATGTAGCAAGAGAGGTTCATTCCAAGGGAAGATGCAGGAACAGACTGAGAGGGGCACTTCCTCCACGGCACCGACCAAGAGCTGGAGCGGACCATGCCGTATTTGGGGGCCATAATGCATAATAGACAGAACAATACGAAGCAAATCACCGCAGCCGGGGATCACCATGTGACAATCACACATCCACCAGGCGACCAACGTTTTCGGCACCTAGGCTCATGATATGGCATCCGCCACGCGACATACAATATAAACATGGCTGCGACGATACCCGATGATCGGGTTTTGGTTGGCGACCGATTCGTCGCAGGCTTGATGGTGGATGCGTCGGACAAAGGACGCGAGATACTCAGCTTGCGCCACGGTTTTGCTGGTGTGGAATGGGCTTAGGCGACAAAGGGGCATGACACTTGGCACCGGATTCGTGGGCATTTGGTGCGGCCTGCGATGCGAGGCTTTGAATGCGTTGCCTTCCGCCACGGAAGGTATAAGGTCTGGATTGGAGTCGTGAGTAACGATGAGGAGGGTTGGCATCATCAGCAGGTTCCTCGAGCAGCGTCGCAGTACACTGCCGCATCAACACAAGACTCGACTCCCTTATTTTTCTTTATCTCAATCACCCAAGCGAACGCTGCTTCATATCACGGGATGGCTCTCCGCGAAACATCCGGTGCGAATTCCACCGAAGCAGCCGCTGGAGAAGATGAAGTCACCATCAATCCGTTTACGCCGCCTCCCAACCCGAACGCCAACGCCATCGCCATCGCCGCACCGATCGCCACGGTTATCGGCCTCATACTCATTGCGGCGATCGCTTGGTTTATCCTACGACAGAGGTCGAAGCGACTGGCGCTCATGGAGGCCAAGGCGGAGCAGGCCAAGGGAGTCGAGATTGGAGACGTGGCGCGGGTGAGGATGCGAGCTGGCGGCAAAGGCAGGGAGGTTTGGGATGAGGAGGAGACGGCTGATAACGGGAAGAGAAACTTCATGTAGGATCGAGGGGGAGTTGCTCGGCGAGGCTTGAGGGAAGGGCAGGTTTGGGTGCTGTGTCACCGGAGAACTGGGTGGTGAGTACTTTGGCCATTCCATTTACACGGATCTTTCGCCCATTCTGTCACACCACTTTCGATGCACGATCATCAGCTGCTGAGGCGCCCAGGCCAATCCACGCCCGCCTCACTTCTCGAAGATATCTTCTTTTCGACATTCAGGCTGATTCCTGACCGCTGTCTGCCCAACAAGACATTGTGTCCACCGCCAAGCCCTCGATGCCGTGCGGTGAAGCGACGGGTCTCTGCCGCCCAATCGGGATTCACCACGTCCGTCCCGCTGGGCCACAGGCGCTGGGCAGCAACGCGGGATGCGGCGGTGATGGGGCTTCATTGTATTGAGGGTTTGGGTGGGTGATGAGGTGGTTTTCTGGCTGTGATTCTGGGGGAAGGAGACTTGGAAGGATATATGAATTCGGGGGTGGAAAGTTGCTCAATCGTGGGACGTGGGTAAATTCAACTTCAACATCAACCAGAACTACCGTCGAGCTCACGATGCATTCATCAACGACAAAACTGAGGACGCCCATCATATTCGGTTTCCTCCTGCTTGCCTGCCTAGCAAAGGCAGTCTCATCTTCACCATCCCCAAAACTGCCAGCCTCACACACACCAACACCACAATATCTCATCAACGAAGCCTCAAACCAGGCATCATCACATGCACCGCCAACCCCAGCCCACGCTCTCCTCCGCCGCCAACAGTCCCCTGGCGAAGCATGCCCCTCCGAAGGCCAATGGAACTGCCTCAACAACCGGTGGCAGCGCTGCGCCAGCGGGCAGTGGAGCGTCGTCATGGACTTGGCTGAGGGCACGGCGTGCTCGCCCGCCGGGTTGTCGGATGAGTTCCACGTCGATCATGATGGGAGTGGGGACCGGAGCACAAGCAGTGCGGCTCCAAGTCGGGGGGTGCCGGGACCAGCGACGGGGGGAGCGCAAATGGGGGCGGTGTTGTATTCGGTCTCGGGCCTTTGTGTTGGGATTGCGGTTTGGGTTGAGGCAAGGGGTTGGATTTGAGGGTATCTGAGATCTACAGGTCGTCATGATCGGATGTGGTTCGAGGCATTCGGCCCACTGCGGCTGATCATATCTAGAGCAGAAGGCGCAAAGTCACATCGTTCAAGTGCAATCACTGGTCCCCAGGTTCATGTGAATCGCATCATTAACCGGTGAAATGTGCCTGACGTAGGATTTGTCGTCTTTGTGTCTCCGGGACACTCCTTCACGGGTGAAGCTTTGCACGAGATGTTCGAGGTCAGGCCGAGGTGGCCACATGGGAGTGAATGGGCGAATCGAGTGAGATCCACGATCACCATCAAATACTACTTTGAAAGTTCTTCGACGTGTCATCGTCGCTCTCCTGCACCTCATCATCGCCCCTGTCCTCCATTCGGCTATCGGACCTCAGGAGCCAAGTCTCAAGCACATGCACCCTTCAAGATCAAACACTGACACGGCGGAGATCATCCCAGCACAGCATGCAGATCGTCGAGGGATTCAACTTCGAGAAGGCACGTGAAAGCTCACAGCTTCCTCTCTCAAAGGCCGTCGTTGCAATGCATGAGCCAGTGGCTTTCCTGCTGAAACATGCCCTGGGTGTCGTGTTCTGCATATGCCAGCTGCCGCGACCACACGAGCATGCACCCGGCAGCAATGATGATTCGACCTACCTTGGGGACCGAGATGTCAACAAGTCGTCTCATCTCGTCCAGCCTCCATCTTGGCCTCCGTGATCACCGTCAACGCTGGTAGATGGCCCAGACCACCCTCAGACCCCTCGTCTGAAGAGAAGCGTAGCACGCACGCACGCACTCACTCACTCACTCACCCCACCAAGCCTCGGCCCAGTTTCGTCTGATGTTCGCCGCCCGGATCGGCGTCACATCCCGGAGTAGCGGGTCCCCACTAGCAGCGAGGACGGGCTCGGGCGGCTGCCGTCAGGGGCACGCACAGGGCGCATCGGACGTCCCAGCCTGGACACCATATCGTCTCCATCAGTACCGGTGGTCCTGCGGCATCCACCAAGTAAAAGTCGACCTGCCTTGATCGTGAACTCTCCGAGCGGTGGCTTGTTTTGTGCATTTCCCTTGCCTTCCCCCAGAGGTAGGTGCCCCGGAGAGGCAGGAGGAAGGACTGCCGAGAATGATCTCCCCGACTGCCCATGGTTGCGCTGCCTTTACTAGTCTGCCGGGCGGGAGAGGGGCTCCGGCGCAGGGGTGAATGAGGTGTTCAATTTATGTTGATGAAGGAAGATTATGATGCGCTTTGGCTGTTGAGCGAATACCCCCTAGAGCGCAGGGACCAGGTGGTTGAGTTTGTTGGTGGTCGACATGTCCCTAGCGGTTCAGGGCAAGCTGACTGGCAGGAGGCCAAGGCTAGGAAAATGGCTGGCCTGGTTGGACCCCTGGGGCGGGGATGAAACGGCGGCCCAGCCCCTGATATTTGCCCCACCGCAACCGCTGCTGCAGCCGCTGGTGGTTCGAGCTCGGGAGGGTGAGGAGCCTCGAAAATGGTTGGCGATGGAGCTGACAGCGTTGAAACGTGGAAACATTGGAAGAGGAAGGGCTGAACCAACGGAGGTCATGGTTGCGATCATGTCGGATGATGAAAGGATTGTATGGCTGAGATGGCCCAATGGAAAATGGAGAGACGTGAGCCCGACGAGGGCCTTTCGATCCAGATAGTCGAGTGCCTAAGTAGCTAATCTGGCTACAACCCAGGCTTGCCAGGCCAAAGGATCAGTGCGACATCGCGGCGGCTGGCGTCCCACCGCCCCAAAAGCTAGCGCAGGGCGAGCAATAGGCGAGCGCACGTTTGGTGGTGATGAGCACCACGCTCACCCATCGTCCAACCGTCTGATGATGCCGGGCCGCCCGTGGCATGACATGACTGATGTCTGGATCAGCCTTCCTGGGTACCTAGGTAGGTACCTATCAGTTAATTAACCAAACATTGAGCGAGGGTGCAGGGCGACCAGGAGGCCAGGGGACCGTGATCATATTAATGGATTGATCTGCCCCTTCCGTTCAACCTCGCCAGGAAGACTTCTGATCATCCATCTTCCTTTGTGGTTTCTATTCGGAGCGTCTGGCTTCCTGTCACTCTTTTGCCCTTGCATTGCCTGTGGCCTGGCTGCCACTTTCGTCATTTTCTGCCAATCGATTCCTCCCTGCGAGTGTCTTCCTTCACCCGAGTCGGTTTGTTGTTGTTGATCATTCGCGAACATTGGCTCGACCGAACAGCCAACAACCAATCCCGCGAGCATCGCCCCCGAAAAAAAGACAAAAATAAAAACAACGCCCCTTCGTTGTTAAGGCTGAGCACCCGTCTTGCATCTTCCATCGGCCTTCGAACCCGAATCCATCAGACGCCGAGGCCAATTGAAACGCGGCCCCTTCCACCCTTCCCCCCGTCCTGTGTTCGGCTCGGAAGCGACGGTTTGAAAACAGGGAACGTCGTGGGGATCTCATGCGAGCGAGGTATTTGGAAGCACTATTGAAGAGACAGGCAAGCAGTGCATTCAGGGACTGCAGTATCTGCTTCATTGCTTTATCCTGAACAGCTGCCGCCATTGCGTCTGGTTCCAGTCGTTTAAGTTGACTGCGAGTCTACTCTGACCTGAGGATTCCGAAGCTTGCATCATTTGGCGCAGCGGGCTTCAGTGGACGCAAAAGATAATACAGGCGCCCCGAGCGCTAATTCCAGGGACCTGGCCTCAAACACGACAGACCCCCGCCCTACAAATCCCAACCCCGCCCCCGGCACCATGTGGGACCGGCTCAGGCCCAACGCAACGGGCGCGTCGACCGTTGGAGAAGGAGGAGCGGGAGCTGGAGCAGGAGCTGGAGCTGGAGCACGAGCAGGTGCGAAGGCGGCTGGGGCAGGACCGACCATGGTCACCGGCCCTCAAAAGATGACGATGGCGCCTCCCCGACCTGGCCGTGACGTCTCGCCCTTCGCCTTCCCCTACGACAACTCAGCGAACTTGCCGACCGGCGTCACCACAACCATCACCGCCAACGGGCACTGGAACGACGATTTTCACACGCCCAAGAGGTTGCCTGCTGACACGAGCCCGAGCCCCCGAAGATACGAGATTCGGCGTGGTGTTGCGCATCGTGTGGATTCAGCTGACACGTGAGTCTCTTGCGATGTTTCTTTCCGGGTCATTCTTCTCGTGGCACAAGAATGTTTGTAGAGGGGCAGGCTGCTGCTATGTTTGCTTCTTTTGCTGCGAGGTCTTATAGTCGCGTGGGCTGCGGACGATCGGCAGGGCACGTCAAGATGCAGGCTCATCCACCATCAACCGATTGGAAGTCCAAGTACTAGCGAGTGCTCCTCAGCCTTGCGTCACGACGCCTTCCCCAGTACGATGACAACCTGTGGTGAAAGAACCATACGAGGAACCCGCGCGGCTATTTTGTCACCCACCACTGTTCCTTCACTCACGAACACCTAACGACTTTCCGATAACACCTGCTAACTAACGAATGCCAGCGACGACATACTTGCCCCTCCCGTCCGCGAACCACCCCCTCGAAACCCTCATCGCAACAACAACGGCAACATCGACCGCACCACCGTCGCTGCTTGGCGCCCTGTATCCTCGCTTTACTCACAATCGTCCCCGAAAGAGGACCACTTCGCCATCGTGGCTGCTCCAGACTCATACGGCTCCCATGCGGAGGACATCTCGCCACCAAGCTCACCTGAGCTGGCGGGTCATCGCGATGCGTAAGCTAAACTCCTTCATCAGCCCAACACCCCGACCACGCTCCCCTTCCCCTCCAATTATGTCGTTCCAGCGGTCGGCCTGCTGACAGCGTGTGTTTACTCCAGGCGTCATCCAGACGACGATAATGTCTCGCCTATAGATGATGTTCCAAACATGTCGCAGCTCGAAATCGCGAAGCAACATCACCGCCGTTACCTCGAGGAACAGCAGCGGAAGCAACAGCAGCAGCAAGAGCTTGAGCAGATGCAACGCCAACCGCAACATCCCTCGCCGTCGCCTCAGCAGCGCAGCCAGATTCCCATGATGCGCCGCGACCGTCGGAAGCAGCAGGACAGCGCTGGCAGTCATCTCCGCGAGACCCGATCCAAGGAACTGATGCAAAGCCAGCCGAATCAACCTACCCGATGGGATGACCAAACCGGAAGACCTATCGACGACAGCAGCCCGAGCCACCAGTCCCAGGCGCGGACACAGCCTGCTCCGACCCAACGTAACGCCATGAAGGCCTTTGGCGACCGCGTGCGCAAGATGCGACCCGGCGGTGGCGACAGCAACAGCGGCAAGTCCGCCATCTCGGCGCCTATGACTGCGCCCATGTCCCTTGACGAACGCCCAGGTTGGCGTGGTGCCAGCGGACGCCAGACCTTTGTGCAACACGTCCAAGACACACCGCAAGTCGCGCCAATTCACATCCCACGGAAGAGCAGCAAGAGAGCAGCAGCTCAAGTTGCTCGTGCGGGCGGCGTGACATCCCCTTTATCGCCCATCAGCCCCTCCGAGTCTGAAACGTCAGCCGCTGCCACGACGCCCACGGGCCCCCGAGTCGCGCCCGTGAGCCTTGACCGTCCGCTGCCCACGCCTCCGGCGCCGACACAGGACACTGCATTGGCATATCCTACCCCTCCAACTTCGGAAGGCGCTGTACAGCCCCCAATTCATGCGATGCCCAATCTGGCCGACCAAGCAGGCAACGCCAGCCAACAACCCGGCTCCCTGCCATTTACCCCTAATCGTGGGCCAACTGAGAAGGCCATTCGTAGAAAACCACCGCCCACGAACCCCCTCGCTCTCAATCCTCACAACGGCCACAATTCATACGCCTCGTTTTCATCCAGTGTCTACTCGCCCCAGTTCCCTCCCGATAGCGCCGAAAAACCGTCGCCGCAGCCGAACCCTGCGAACACACAGTCGCCAGAGCCTGCCAGTACGACATCAGACGCTTGGGCACAGCCGGCCTCGAGATTTAGTGTCACCACTTTTGCGACGTCAGCGAACGCTGGATCACCTCGCGCCTCTCTTGACGCAGATCTTCCACCTCTACCAACGCCCCCCGCGCAATCGGACTCGGTCATGGATCGCAGACGACCTCTGCGTATGGGCAACACGAGCCCCGCGATCAATGCTGACGAGCCGTTCAAAATCTCCATGTCCCCCGCCTACACCACGAGCCCCGGCCCCGCGTCGCCTCCGACCCCAACCGCCCGCCAGAAGCTTCCCAGCCAGATCGATCGCCCAGCACCGCGCAGCAGCGTCACCTCGGGCATCTTCAACGGCACCAACGGCCGACCCGAGTCCATTTTGTCACTAAGCAAGGCTTTGCCGCCGGCGCCGCCCGAGGTCTCATCCGCCAACGACCGCGTCGGCCACCTCAACGCGCGCCTCAGCTCCCTGGGCAACCGCCGCATCAATATCAACATGGCAATCAAGCAAATGACGGAGCTCATGCCGACCGACAACCTCCTCGCGAGCGAGGCCGTCCTACGCAAGCGCGAAGCTGAGAAGCGCAAGGTTGAAGCCCTCAAGATCGAGCTTGCGGATGTGCAGCGCGAGGAGTACGAGCTCGGGCTGAAGCTGCATCGGGCATATAAGCGGCTTGACAAGGACGCCGAGTATGAGCCCACGACGCTGTGGGTGAGGAGAGTAACAGGATGAGTGGGCGCATGTGAGCGGGCAGCAGTGCGAGAATTGGAGCGTGTGTATACAGCAGGGGTATGCCGGCCGGGTGAGGATGGTGTGTGCGGGGTTTCAGATGGTTGTCCTTTAGGATGGGATGAAGAGCATGGCGTTTCCGGAAGTGGAGTGGTTATCCTGTATTTCTTTTTTTTTTCTGGTGGCATGGCCTCTTTCATTCTGCGCGAGCTGGGTTTGCTGCTGTGGGCTAGTTGTGGAACTATAAAGTGTTGATACCGATAATTCACTGCACTTCAACAATGTGAAGCATCTAGTGCTTGGTGACTTGGGGTGACAGGGTAGTGCCGTTCATCGTGACATTGCGAGTGAGAGGGCATATCCTGACGAGACACCGAAGGTCACTGAATTTCTTGTGTCGGACGATGAAAGCTGTTTCATGCTTCTAATTTGTTCCATGATGTCTTGCTCGATCTCTCGAATTTGCACATATGAACTTATCTTGTCGCGTTTCCTTGCTGCTGATGTTTTAAACTGCCTCGCGCTCGTGAGATCTCGAGACCTACATCCAAGCTGATGATGTTGAGCCGTCACTTTTTCTCGAGTTCGGGCGGCGGACTGCCACGGGTGTTGGTGCTAGTTAGGTTTTGGCAGATTTTCGTCCGGCTCGGGTGTTAACTGACCTTGTTTTCTTCCGTAAGGTACGAAGGGCAGGAGAGATAGAAGCTTGAGTTCGATTTTTTTGTTCGACGGGAATACAGTTCGGTTCCGAAGGAGCGGAGTGGATATGTTCATGTGAGAAGAGGGAATGTGCTATCGATGGGTGTTGTGATGCTGAAGGGGGTGATGGAGTGGCGTTTAAGTGAAGAAGTGACGTATAGTTGCAAAGGGGTATGCATATAGTCATGGATGTTGGGGTCTCATAACTGGATGGTGCATGGGCTATTGGAACCTCGGGCGGACGACGGAAGGCCACCGACGGCCATGCGAATCTTTGGAGGCAACCTGCAGTCTGGTTCGGTGAGTTGACTCGGTGAAGTTCTGGATTCGAGGAAATGAAGGTCAGTACGGGGCTGGTGTCTGTGACATAAGGTAGGCGAGGCGAGGTGCTCGGCTGTGAGCATGTGCAAAAGAGCCCCCAATTTGACTAAGTGCTGACTGTTGCTGGCTTGCATTCAGGTCAGGCAGCCAGGAGTATCTGATGAAATGGGCGGAAAGGGGAAGCGACGTGCTGCGATAGGATGGAGTTCATGTGGTGCAATGTTGAGAAGTGGGTAAAGAGTGGAAGGCGGGCACGGGCAACAAAGATTGTGGTCAGTGATCGTTGTGATGTGATGACAGAAGCAGGAGTGAGCAATGTGTGGATGGTGCCGTGATGTGTCCAGTGTGGTAATGGGGCTCTTGGAGGTGATGTGATTGAAAAACTGATCCCTCGTGATGATGTCTGAAGCGAGGTGCCTTGAAGATTGTACAAACGCAACACTCAGGGAACCGGTCGTTGTTGATCTGGGAAAGCCGCTGACCAAGTTCGTGTTTTTGCTGCATTAGGGGGTCCAAGAACCCTCATGACGATCTCCCAGGGGATGGAAGATCTTTGAAGTTTAAATAGATTCAGTACAATTTCTCAAATCGCCACCACAAAGCGCCTAGATCCAGGCGCTCTTGGCGGTGACGTTCAAGCGTTACTCGGTACCGAATACTTCTCCCCAGGCACAGTTGCAAGAAATCTCGAGAAGGTCACGACAGACGATGGGCAACTTGTCTTCATCAGGTCGACGGGAGGTCCATCGTTTAACCTCCGCACTTGGCCAGCCGGCTTTCCGGAAGTCAAACATTGTCGATACCTGTTTACTCCGCATCACTGGGGTCTACTGAAGCAAGCCGCCTAATCAGCCTAAATATGAAGACTCCGCATGCCTCAGCCGTGGAGGATCAAGTTCCTGACAGCTACTTTGGGCGACGGTGCTGTCAAAAACAGTGTCTAATTGGCCCTGCTGCATGGCTGCCGAGAGACAGAGGCCCAGCGCCATGGCCTGGATAATTGACGTCAACATGAATGCCGCAAGGGTCCTGACTCTTGCGCGACCTGGAACCATCTTCATCTCGGAACAGCAGCCGGATCAACGCCAATTCGGTGGCCCAAGAGCAAAGGGACCCATACGTAATGCGCTCAAAAATGTCGGCGTCAACGCGGGGCGCTCGGGAAGGGGTAGAGAGATGCAAGCCATGATGGCCTCATCTGGAGCAATCGCCCTTTTGAGCTTCGTCATCTATTATCCGGCATCATGGCTGAGAGTCGAGACAAAACACGAGTTTATCGACCATCGCCGTCTCCAAAGGACGAACACCCTTTGATAATGATGCCATCCGATCTCCCTCTCGCACATAGGCTGAACTCCCTGAAGCAGGGGTCGGCCCCAGTCCCAAAGAGGATGGCGAGCCGGTAGTCAGGTCCCTTACTCAAGCAACCCCAGACCTGGCGCGGCGACCATTCCCCGTTGATGAATACGGCAAACCCAGGAGCACCACCGCCGCAATCTGCTTGCCCCAGATATGACCCCATATCCGCGACACCGATTTGGCCCCTGCCCCTCGTGGGTTCGCCTTGGTATAACCAAGATTGCCCACAGTGCACCTCATATATAGTCTCCAGCCCGTGCTGGGCATCTCATCAATGTGTGGTCCGTTCATCGCCACTCAGCCAAGTCGCTCGTGATATCAGAAACATCGCACCTCTAAGCGAAAGGTAGCAAACATGTTCGCCAAGGTCCTTGTCGCCGCTCTCCTCGGCTCCCATGCCGTCTCGGCCCAGCTCAACAGCCTCGCCGTCGCCGCCGGTCTCGAGTTCTTTGGTACCGCCGTTGATGAGCGTCAAGTGAACGACGCCCAGTACAGGTCCTTCGTCGACAACACGGCCGAATTCGGCCAAGTTGTTCCCGAGAATGGCCAGAAGTGGGACTCAACTGAGCGATCGCAGGGCGTCTTCACTTACACCTCGGGTGATATTGTGAGCTCCGATCTGGCCCCAGCCGCCAGAACCTCCACTGACCCGTGGATGATAGATCCCCAACATCGCCAAGGCCAACAAGCAGATCCTGCGATGCCACACTCTTACCTGGCACTCTCAGCTGCCCAGCTGGGTTTCCAGCGGCACCTGGACCCGTGAGCAGCTGACCGGTATCATCGAGACGCACATTGCCAACGTCATGGCGCACTACCTCGGCCAGTGCCGTCACTGGGACGTTGTCAACGAGGCCGCCGATGACAGCGGCAACTGGCGTGACAGTGTCTTCTACCGCGTCCTGGGCACCGACTACCTTCCCATCTCCTTCAAGGCGGCCCGCAAGGCTGACCCTAACACGAAGCTGTAGGTCCCCTCTTGACTTTCCTCCTCCCTCATAGGCTTGACGCTGACCCGAGCCCAGATACTACAACGATTACAACCTTGAGTACAACGGTGCCAAGACGACCCGCACTCTCGAGATCGTCAACGTCATCAAGGCTGCCGGCGCCCCCATCGACGGCGTGGGCTTCCAGGGCCACCTGATCGTCGGCTCGACCCCCGGCCGCAGCGCCCTCGTCACCGTCCTTCGCCGCTTCACCGCCCTCAACGTCGAGGTCGCCTTCACCGAGCTCGACATCCGCCACTCCTCCCTTCCCGCCTCCGCCGACGCTCTCGTCCGCCAGGGCAACGACTACGCCAACGTCGTTGGCTCCTGCCTCGACGTCGACGGCTGCGTCGGCGTCACCGTCTGGGGCTTCACCGACAAGTACTCCTGGGTTCCCGAGACCTTCAGCGGCCAGGGTGACGCCCTTCTCTACGACGCCAGCTACAACAAGAAGCCCGCGTGGACTTCCGTTTCGTCCGTGCTCCGTGCTGCTGCTACGGGCACCGTTGCCCCTCCCGCTGCCACGACCCTCACCACCGCTACTGTTCCTGCTCCTGTTACCACCACTGCCCCTGCGCCCGTCACTACTACCACCACTACCCGCGCGGCTACCACGACGTCTGTTCCCGCCGGTGGAGTCGCCCGCTGGGGACAGTGCGGTGGCAATGGCTGGTCTGGCTCGACTGTTTGCCAGAGTCCCTGGACCTGCCAGAAGCAGAACGACTGGTACTCTCAGTGCCTTTGAGGTGGTCGTTTAGACGAGTGCGGGGAGAGGCGTTGAGGCAGGGTAGTGGACTGCAGCCTGAGCGAACTTTGCTCAACTTCAAACTGTATATAGGTTTATCAATGCACATAGCCAAGACTGTCAAAAGCTGGATTGAAGAAGTCTTCTTATGATTTCGGTGACTGCCCTTCTTCATTGCGTGTCATTCTTTCAGGTGCTTACGATATCGATAATGGCACCTTGAGCACTGCTGGGAAAGCAGACAGCCATTGACAGCAAAGGTCTTCGGATTTTTGGTGATGGGTTCAATGTGCCACAACGAAACTACAGGGTCACACATGATGGGAGCAGCAGAACTGTTCTCAAGTCTTTCATTGTTCCTATGATAAGGGGATGATTCCGCTCATGTTGGGAAAGTCGAAAGCTTCTCTTTAAATTAGGTCTGTATTCCAGTCTCAACCCTGAGGAGGCACGCCTCTTTCGCTTGCTCTACAAAGAAAAAACTGAACGAATGTGTTAGCAAACAACAAACTGGGGGTCTGCTTACCTTGTGTTCCTGACTTTCTCGCCTCATCTTTTCTTGTTGCCCGGCCCTGCCCCCTTTACCTCGTCCTCAATAACCGCCAATGTATCTCGACGACCAGTCGTCGACCTGCTCGAATTCGAGCGCGAGAGAGGTGAGAAGATGCGATCGATGGCACTTGTGAACGGACCAGAGGGAAGGCGGTCGCCTTTTGGTGAGTTGACTGACGCGAAAGAGCCGGTCCTTTGCCAGGTCGTGTGGATGCGGCGAAGTGACTCTACTGCCGAAGTCACGTTCTCTTTTCCCCCAAGGAGTGGAGTCTCATCCGTCAACGCATCAAGTCTATCTGCTTCGTCATCAGAAGTCCCTTCCCAGAGAGCAGGGAAGGACTCATAGGTAGACGATGAGACTTGGTCGGCTGCTGGTGTATGGGGGTGTTGACGAGTGACAAGAGGTTTTGAAGCTGGGACGCCAGGATTTTGTTTCTTGGGAGCATTTGTCGGCTTGTTTTCGTCGGCCTGCCACGAGCTGTTGTTATTGGGGCTGGAAGGCGACATTGAACTTACCTTTGTTTGATGCTGGTTGCTGTCAAGATTGCTTTAAATGTTAAGCTGGGCCAGTTTGCACCACAGTTGGATGTGAAAGCCTCGGGTATGTTTATATGAAGAATGCCAGATGCCAGGCCAGTGATGAATCTTAACACCATGGTTGATCGGCATCTCAAGACCGAAGAACAGCAAACTAGTTCCCGAAAATAATCTGTGTGTCAAGTCCACCACAATCACCATCAGGTTTGACTGTTCTTCTTGTGTGCGCACAGCCCAGTCCACAGCACAGAGTCTTTGTTGGCCTCTCTTGCGTTCTGTTTACCTCTCCGACTAGGCTCGCACAATTCGGCGCAATTCATCGATGACTAACTAAGACCTGGCGTGGGGTGACAGACTATCTCACAGCCGGGTCACGTCTGTCAGACTTTTTGGTTGCACCAAATGATGCTCAATCTGATGCAAGAGTAGGTTCATTTGATTTGTACCGTTTTTTTCACGCTCTAGTCATGCATTGTATCGGCTTCGCAATGCCGCAAGCATGGCTTGACAAGAGAACAAACGCAATGTCCCTCAACCAGTAGCATTTACGTTTTGTGTATTAATTAGGATATTAAAGGAGAGACATTAATTGTAAGTTCCCTGTGCCAACCACATTACTATGCTCCCACGATGTATCGCTGTGCGCGCGTGACATGACTTCTTTATCAATGAGCAACCCATCACAGTATCGAGACAACAGTGGATCACTCCTCGATATCCTGAACCTCCTCGAGGTCCTTCTTGTACTTTCCGTACCCTCCGTACTTTCCGTACCCGCCCTTGGGCTCCTTGTACTTGCCGTAGTGGCCGTACCCTCCCTTGGGCGTGGGGTACTTGCCGTAGCCGCCGTACTTGCCGTAGCCGCCGGGGGCGGGCTCGGCAACAGCCTCGGGCTCGGCGACGGGGGCCGGAGCGGCGATGATGCCGGTGACGGCGAGGAAAAGGGCAGCGACGGACAGCTTCATGTTGTCTGAGTATGTGTGGCCTGGATATGTTAGTTGGAAGCTGGAACGATCATGAGGCTTAACATACTGTACTTGTTTGGGATGGAACGATGGTCTAGTGTTTTCGATCTCGAAGTGAATGTGAGGTGAGGGTTGGATGATTCGAAGGAAACGGAATTGGGAAGAAGACGTCCCTCATTTATGGCTTTCGAGAGCCTCTGGCTCGGGCCACGGCTGCTCCTTCGGTTGGTCATGTCGTCTTCGATCTCCTCATCGACCAGTCTCGTCACGTTCACCCCCTCTTTCAGCCAGCCATCTCTAGCCGGGTGAGGCTGCTGTGGACCAGGGGTTTGGACTAAGGAGATGATCTTTCCATGCAGCATTACCGTGTTTGCTGGTTTGGCTGGACTTCCCAACCACTCATGTTCACCGCTTGAGGCTAGAGGCGAGTCGAGTCCAAGACCTCGCCGTCCACTCCCTCCGCCGTCGACGCCTCACAGAGGGATGAGTGAGACTGGGGGAGCCATCATCCACGCATGAGCTTGGCGATGAAGATGGTGGTGTTGGATGGGCAACGATCACTGGTGGACCATGTTGTTGTCGAAGCCTCACCCGCAGAGATGGCTTGAAGCCCGAATCACCTTGGACGCTTTCGGATGGTGGGCAATCCCGACGGCCGGCCTACTTCTTGGGCTTATCTAGGTCGAACTTACCTCATGTCTAAAAATGGCTTGGGCTTCGCCATTGTTGTATCCTTCAGCGCCCGGCTTGCCGTAATCAGTCAAGCCGGACTGCGTACGACCGGCAGCATCGCCTTACGTTGCGTTCGTTTACGGTCACGAGGGATACCAGGGGGGAGATCCCATCATCCGCGGGGTTGATGATGTGAGGAGAAGAAGGCGGCTTTTCCACTGGACCTACGAGACCGGTAACGTTGCTAACCCTTTCGGTCCACCACGTGTTCCACTGGCGAGAAAGCGGAAAGCTTACACACGATAGCTTCGTGCACGTTGCCTGCTAGCTGAGCTTGGGGTTGACTGTTGGCATCACCATATGGCGGCGGGGCGACCAATACGACAGCTCTAAGATCATCAATCCCTGCGCCGCCGACGTGCTTGAAGTCATTCTGAGAGTCGGCAAGCCCGCTTTGCCTACATGGGAAAGTTGGATGGTCCATGTTTCGAGTCCCGGATGCGTGGTTGTCCGGGTAGTGTGTGAGACTAGCGTGACAAGGTGCGTTGTTGCTTTTGGCTGACTGTTGCCCAGGGCATGATCCCTCTTGCTTCCTATTTGACAGGCTTCTGGCGTGGCTCGTATTCCCTCCGCACGCAGCATACCTGGCCTATGAGCAGTGGCCAGTGTCTTCGATCGTCGGGAGCCGGGAAAGCTGGGGGCCTGTCGGGCGAGCTGGGCTGAGATGGAGAACGGGGGTGGCTAATCTGCATGCGTACCCTGCCTCCCCAAGTCTTGCGGCACCTTGGATGACAGAGACCAGGTGCCAACACGGAGTCACGATGCTGTCAAATGTCGGGATAAGAAGTCATCTCTGCAAGGACCACCCCTCGACCGCTTCTCCAACGATCAACGACAGCGTGATCTCGATCGATTCTAATGATGCGCTACCGCTGGGCGAAGAAGCACCATTTTGTCACGTATGTCATTGATCGTCGCCTGTTGAATTCAATACGAGCCTTGGTTCCAACCCGTCAATACTCTACAGCTCTGCCAAGAACAACGGTGGTAATCATCGTGAACAGCAGCCCTATGGGAGGTCCGCTCTGTGGATAGTCTGGAGATACGGGCAGGTTGGCAAAGGACAGGGATCCCCTCCATCTACCCCAGCCGAGCACAGAAGGGACCCCGCGTTTCTTGGCCTCAATCATTGCCGGGGGGGTCATGTCTCGGCATGGTCCCGGGCTTGGTGGTTGATAACCTCAGCCGCACACACCCAACTCATCCAAGTCCACCTTGGCATCAGCGCGCTATCGAAACATCTAGCCCCCATCCTGCAGTCCCCCGAATAGATGCATTTGGTTTGCTGAGGACGCATTCAGCCCAAAGCTGACGGAATCGCACCTCATCATGGCAACAAAGAGCAGGCTAGCCAATGCTGCCGCATACGAGATCACACCGAATGAGGGGCTGCTGCGTCCGGGAGCTTCGCTTGATTTGCCTCCGAATTGGGGTTCACTCGGTCTGAACCGGTCCAGCTTGTTGATAGCTCCAGGAGTCTCTTTGTCCCCGACCTTCCGTCTCGCGTCGATCTGTTGATCTCCCAAACTGAAGCTCACCCTTACCCCGAATCTTGGGCCCGATTTCTTCCTGTGCCCCTTCTCCCCTCGAGGGACTCACTTCATCCATTGCACGTTTCTTCACCTTGCCATCTTCTTGCCATTTTACAATGTTCTCCAAAGAAGAGGAACCGTCCTCCAGGCCCCTCGCAGACCGTGTCGACGAGTCCGAGGAGGACGCCGAGTCCCTTCAATCACTACCCTCCCACAAGTCATGGATCAGAACAATAACCACATGGCTCACTGCCCTCGCCGTGCTCATCTTCACGAGTCTTGTCTCAATGCGAGTGGGGGCCCATCTCGCGACACGGCCGAGTCGCCTGGATGCCTTGTGCGCAGCCCACACAACCCAGTGGTGTAAGTCGAGACAAGACCACATGGCGGCTGGGGTCAAACGTCAACGGCTAACAGAATGATCGACAGCACCTGTGCTACGAGACGTTGACGTCAAGTACTCGACGACGCATTTCAACGGCTCGTTTCTGGAAGTGGATGTTTACCGGCAACCGGGCTCACCAGAGGTCGACGCTGCATGGGAGGCTCTGGGCGTTGATTGTAGGTCATGCCTCAACAGTTCGACAGCATAATGATTGCCTTTGGTTCTTTCTAACGTTTGAAGACCGAGCTGGCGTCATATCCATTGAGGATGGTCTCGCCAGCGGGCTCGACTTGTCATTTGTCCAGCGCAGCCCCAAGTACGGCGCGGGCTTCTTCGTCAACGTCGAGGGAATGCACCACCTCCACTGTCTCGTAAGGAAGCATACATTATGGCTGAGGAGTCTCAGAAGCTGACTTGATATTTAGAATTTGGTGCGAAAATCGCTCTTCTTCAACTACGACTACTACAAGGCTCTCGGTGAGCATGCCTTTGAGAATAACGACAAGATCTTGAATCACCACGTCAGTAAGTGCTAATCCGCTATAAACAAAATGACCCGGACCAGACTAACCACTTCAGCTCATTGCCTCGACATGATACGCCAGGTCCTGATGTGCAACGTCGACACAGGTGTTCTGGGACAGGTTTGGGCCAACCAGGACCAGCCGGGAGCGTTCCCGGATTTCAACACGCGACATCAGTGTAAGAACTACGAGGCTGTGCAAGCATGGGCGAAGAAGCTTCAGGTATGTCAAAGCTGATGAGCCGAACTCTTCACGTTGGCGGTACTGATGATGCGAACCTAGGCTCCCCCCCCGGAGAGTGTCCCTGACGATTATCTGAAACCACCGAGACACGGCGATGTTATCCCGGGTACCCCGTGAGCTCTGGAGAGGACGTAGTAGTAATATTTGTACGCTGGCTACGGCGGCGTTAATCGACATAATGGTAATCTGTGTAGGAGTAATCGAAGGTGCGTTGCGGTTCGCCTAGCTTTTGATGTGTTAAGATGTCCAACGTGCGTATAGACTAGATGGCAAGTAATAAGACCCTTTACACGAACTTTCAAGATCGAGTGCAGAGTGAAACTACACACAGTTGCCAAACGCATGACGTTGGCCTCCGAACGAGATTACACGTTGACGGCCGATCATGACTGTTTCGCCTGACCGCACGCACGACTCGGGTCTCACCAGGCTTATGGATGCCCTTCAGGTACCGCGGGGTTTCGATAAGAATCTTGCCCTCGCGCTACCTAACAAGCTAATTAATTGACAACCACGTAGCAGAAAAGACGGCGAATTCTCCGAGCGTTCCGAATGTATTTCCCCGCTTCGAGCAATAGGGCCGACCATCTGGCTCCGGCTGCAACCCGAAAGACTTGGAAAGACCAGCATCGGAGATACATCAGTATTTGACGCATGCCGGGGTGGTTTTGGTCTTGATGTTGCATGCCGCCGATATCGTGTCCAACATGACTGGAAGCCAAGCCGCTTGGCATGATTATTCCCTGAACTAGCCACCTCTCTGCAGCATTTGAGCGTCGATTAAGGCCATCAAGGTTCTCGCAGTCGTGGGAGAAGTACAAAACAAACCTTTTAAACAGCTTTCGATATCCTCCACGTGGCCTTGTGCGTTCCCTCTTCTGGATTGACGTTCCATCCAATTTCAACACCAGTCCATCGACCTGCAAAGCCAAGCCATTGCTGCATTTCGAGGCACCTTAGGGCCGAATCACACCCCTTGGGCGCTGTTGAAGAGCATGATCTATTGCCCAAGACCTGCCCTTTTCGAGATTCCGGTCATCTTGGCATTCAGGAACAGGAATTATGACCGAAGAGATGGCACCTCTCACGAGCAACACGTGAAGCAACTACTCGCGCTGGGCGACAACACGTCTGATTCTGAGGTCCATCCTTGAGCCAGAACAAAGATATCCCCATGCTCCCAGTCTACAAACATATGTAATGGACCGAATTGAAGGTCATGGTGCCCACTACGGCTGCCTGCACAGGAGTCGCGAAAAGATTCACGCCTTGTCAGTGCATACTTAAGGACTGCGTGGAACCGCGGAGGAAGATGCATTTGAACTGCTTTGACACATCCACCGCTCGCTCGCCAGGCAATCATAACGTCTTTCATTAGTCCTGAGTGACTTGATTACCAGCTACACGATGCGCGGTTCTACTCTGCTCGCTGGGGTTTTTGCCCAAGTCGCCCTCGGCGCCATTGAGCCTAAGAACTTCATCTTCATCGTGCCCGATGGCATGGCGCCAGCTTCCCAGACAATCGCCCGCACGTACAAGGCCATGATTGACGGCAGCTCGCGACCAGGTGCTCCTGGTATCATTGACGAGCTCCCAGTGGACATGACGGTAGGCCCCCTGGTTCTCAGTTTTGACTGAAGCTGATATTGCGAAAGCCCATCGGTAACACTCGCACCCATTCAAACAACAACCTCGTCACCGACTCGGCCGCCGCCGGTACTGCTCTCGCCACAGGCCACAAGACCAAAAACGGCGCCATCGGCGTTCTACCCGATGGTCAACCCATCGGATCCATCCTCGAAGCCGCCAAGCTAAACGGGTACCTGACTGCCCTGGTCGTCACCAGCATCATCAACCACGCGACTCCGGCTGCCTACTCCTCCCATGTCCTCAACCGTAACGGACTCCCGGCTATTGCCGAACAGCAGATTGGCTACAGCCATCCACTCAACCAGTCTGTCGACATTCTTCTTGGCGGCGGCCGCTGTTACTTCAAGCCCAAGTCCGACTCTGGCTCCTGCCGCGATGATGAAGTCGACCTCTTCGCCTTTGCCCAAGATAAGGGCTATTACGTCGCACAAAACCGCTCGGCCTTCGACGACCTCGATCAAGGCCTAGGAGATATCCGCCTTCCATACGTCGGACTCTTCAATGATGGCGATCTCAACTATGAGATCGACCGCCAGCAGCAACCCGAAGCCGACCGTGAGCCGTCCCTCGCGGAGATGACCACAGCGGCGCTCAACTCGCTGCATCGCGCCTCACACTGCAAGGAGAAGGGCTTCTTCATCATGATCGAGGCCTCGCGTATCGACCACGCCTCGCACGCCCACGACTCGGTTGCTCACCTTTGGGATGTCCTCGAGTATAACAACGTCGTCGACGTCGTGACGAAGTGGATCGACGAGCACCCCGATACCGCCATGCTATCCGTTGCCGACCATGAGACTGGCGGACTGACCTTCCCGAGCGGATATGACCCTCGCCCGCTGGCGGGTGCGAAGCACTCGATTGCGTACCTGACAGAGAAGTGGAATGACTACAAGGGTGGTGATCGTCGCAGCTTCCTGCGGAATGAGATCCTCCCTGCGTACGGCGTGAAAGATGCCACGGATGCCGAAGTCGAGGCTCTGCTCGGGGGTAACTTTGCGGCTAACCTTGCTAAGCCGATGAACACGCGCACTGGACATGCGTGGTCGACGGGTGGTCACTCGGCTGTCGACACGACTCTTTACGCCTATGGCGCTGGGGACATGGGTGATCAGCTGATTATTGACATGGCTGGCGCTCACGACAATACGGAGCTGCCGCGGTATATCGAGAAGGCGTTGAAGGTTAGTATGGATGAGGTGACGGAGTTGCTGCGGGCCAACGGGACGGACTGAATTCCCAGGGCGTGATTAAGACTAGACGTCCTAACGAATTGAAACTTTCTCGTGTCATCAAGATCATTGTACAGTGGCTCAGTCCGTGAACAGCGTATTTACAGTGGTTGACAAGAAGTGAAAAAGTTTGTTCAGACATGATCATCGCAGCCAAGGCTATGCAGGCAATTTGTCCTTAGAGCAAGTCGAGGCTCCAAACTTGAAGTCCAAGGCAGTGAACTCCGGGTACCTGAATGCGATGCTCTCTGCGAAGACACTGAGGGGGGTCGGCGCCGCATGCGCACCAATGATACTGGTGTGTCGTCAGTTCATGTCGATAGATCGACTGTTCAACGGTACTTACGTTGTCGCGCTGGAGACCTGATCCTCAGCTAGTCTGGCGACAAGCTCGAGCACAGCGGCATAATCCGAGGTGCCGAGGCTCGGTGCGTTGCTGTGATCAGCATCAAAGACAAGCGATGTACTGTTACGGGTCCGGCAGGATGAAGAAATGTGAGCGTAGCTATGGTCACTCGAATGAATTGATCCTGTCATGTGCGTGAAAGTCATTTGCATGGTGCTGCTAGTGAGACCCAGAGGCGCATCGGTCCTGATGGGTGCGTAGTCAGTAAGTGCTCGCACAACTCCCAAGACCACTGAGGACTTACGAATATGTCACGAACTCGCTGTCCGACAGGTTCGAGTAGTACTGCTGGACTTGATCCAGCGTGACGACCTTCGCCCCGGTGGCTGTGTAGTCTCCCAAACCCAAGGCGTGATCATGATGATGATGGGAAGGCTGTTGAATTTAGCTCAGGTCTTCTAGAGGCAAAGTTTTCATCTCCTACCCAGATATGCGTGACAGATTTCCCGAGAGTCTCTTCAACCCACTGGATGACCAGACTGCTTTGGGGGGAGGCGCATCCAGGACAATTACGGAGTCATCCAGCTCTATTCCCATCTGACGCTACAATTTCGAATCCTCGAATGTTAGGAGCCAGGATCCTGCTAGATCTGGGTATGGGTTCGTGGCCGAAAGGTTGGCCAATGTGCCGGTATACCTTCCTGCCCACAGGTAGCTGGCCACATACTCTCCAATCTCAGCAAAGTCGTATGACTTGACTCGAGCGGGCTGTATTTGACTCCTCGAGGCCGTCGGGGCCATCGAATGTTGTCAAGTCTTCGATCTGGTTTACCAATACCTCATCCACGTCATAATCCATCAAGAGCAGCTCTCCGTTGTGAAAGGTTTTAAATCGTTGGGGAAGTTGCACGCCTTCGACTGTTGTGTAGTCATGAACCATGAGATCATGAGTAGACCGGCCGAAGAGCCTATGGCTTTTGTAGGAGCGGATGATGTACGAAAAGCTGGTGTTTGGGTTCGAAATAGCTGTCAGATCTAGTACTGGATCATATACTGTAGGGATATCAATGAGTCAGGGCCATGTAGTGGAACGTCCTGTAAACATACCAGCGGGGAGCTTCTCTCCTGTCCAGATCTCCTCTTTACCTTGTGCGTAGTTGCTGGACAGCATCGAGAGCAATAGTGGTGACATTTTGTAAGCTTCGCTTATTAGAAAAGCTGCTTGTAGACCTAAAGATTACTTAATTACTTAGTATTAGTTCAGAAAACCGCAGACAGTAGAATCAACTCACTATCCGCGTAGCCGGGATGGGAGAGCCGCAGGCGCGAACAAAACAGCACTTCCTTCAACAATTGCTGCGTAGCCTTCCTGGCCGCCTCTGACCACCAAAGAATAGTCGAAAGGATCAGAGACGGCCTAGCATAGGCCTAGATCACTGGAGTAACATGAGCTGCGGGTTTGATTGTGGGGCGAAGACCAAAAACGTACAATCGAGCTGATGAAATCTATCGATGCGCTGCTTGTTGTGTGGCCCATCGAACGCAGAAACATTCTGACGTCCAGTAGTGGAAACACAAGCGTCAACACCTTAGAGAGAGTAGCTTTCCATCAATGACCTTGTTCGGTAAATCCTTTTGACGGTCAGAATACAGCCAATGGCAACATTGATTGTGTTTCCTGTAAGACTCACCCACCAACATAGGTCACTGTTTGAATCCGTGAGATGTTCGCCAGACCGCCCATCGCTTCAATGCCTCGGCCAAGAGCGTCATTCGGCACTTGGCTGCAACGCCCCAAAGCGCCGTTCGTCAGTATTCCTGACAGGAGAATGAGGTTATAAACAGTATTGTACATTATTGTATCGATGAACATTGGCTTGATAGGCTCTTGTGGAAATATCAGGCGTGTTCCCTACCTTTATATCCCACGATGGTTTCGTCAACGACTCAGGAATCATGCCATGCCTGCTCGATCGCGATCATTTTACATCCGAACCGGATCGTAGACGTCGAAAGTCGTGTAGATTATCTATATACAGGGGATGGCAATATCAATACTAAGCACTGCCGAAAAACCTAAAGTGCCTTACCCTAATCTGGGCGTCGTTGCCACTGATGCTTTCGAAAAGCGTTGAGACCCATACCACAGTGTGCATTACTCGACTGAGACCGCGGCGGCGACAACTACGCCACCGGGGCAATAGCGAGCCGAAGATGCATGACTTGTAGTCATCCAAGGCCGCAGTGATGAGAGCACTTGGCTTGGACTTGAGCCTTCTTCGTAAGCGAGGCTATGTCTTTGGGTTGGCACTCGGAATCGGATAGATCCATCCATGGATGGATTGAGTCAAGAGAGGCAAGACTGCTCAATGTAAGGACATGATGTACGCGTGGCCGCATATGCGTATGCTCTGGCGTTGTCGTATCTTGGACTTGTAGGGGAACTTTAGTAGACCCTACAGAATGAGAAGGGACCAATGATGACAAGAATCAACAATCTCGGCCATTATGGCAATCTAAAAGATGGCCAAGCAAAGCATGCGGAAGAATGAGCCCCTTCGAGCGAAACCCGCTTGAACAGACTACCTACTTTCATGCTTGATTAAATCATTGGCCAAGGAGCGTAACACGCGCTCATGGCGTTCGGCGCGCTGTGATCGATCCATGGTAGTTTCGAGCATCGCCCACGCGAGAATCTATCGATCGGAGAAGAACCTATTGATGTCTCTCAATTTCCGCAGGATGACCATCGAAATCGAAATTTACTTTAACTTCTTGCCTTGATAGGTTAGAACCTGTGTTCTGTTGCCGGATTTGTGTGTCCAACGGACTTACTAAATCCGACATGTGTAGTCAGGTTCCATCAGGGATGGTGGGTTTTACCTACCTTAACAAAGCGTGACCCTACGAAGTGCCGAGGTCTTTACTACCTGCTTGATCTAAGGTAGAGATAGGTTCTTCAGATGCTGAGTACTCTAGTAGCTTCTCCCCGATCGTAGACTATAAGTAAGGTAGCGCAGGGTCTAGTGCCCTTCGTAACTAAGCTATGTTTACCCGTCACGTCTAGGCTTCGGAATACCTAATAATACCTATTTAGGTAGTCTAGGCGACCTAAGAAAGAGTAGATTTAAGCTAGGGGCGTTTAGTAGTCTATGCGGATCCCTAGTAATCTATAAGTAATTTAAGAGCAGGAATAGTAATTTCTCTTATAATAATAACCTCTTAACTAATAACTAAATATCTCTATTACTATAAGCTATAGAATAGCTCGCATAACTAGTAGTACGTATTCCCTACTTATAATAACCTCTATACTAACCCTAGCTTAGAGTAGAAGGCTAGTAATACCTATTCTACGAATACTAATACGAAAAAGACTAGACTTCGTATAGATAGTATAACTCCTAAGGAGAAGGAGATTTATTGAATTAAGAGTAAGTACGGGACTCGGAAGACCCGAGCTATTACGGCTAGAAAGGTATCTCCTAAGTATAGAGCGATAACTATCGAGTAATAGTAGGAGTATATTACCTAGATTAAGGCCTAAGTTAATAAGGAATAGTATATATATAATACTATAATTATCGTTATAATAGCCTAAACTAACTTAGATTTAGCGATAATAATATTATAGTAATTCTAGCTACTCGAGATACTCTAAGAGTTAACGAAGATTAAGTACTCTAGTTTAATATATTAGAAGATAATAACTATACTATTACTAATAAGGATATATAAGACGTAGTAGGAGACTATAAATAAGATACTCGTTAATACCTAGATAGTAATTATATAGTATTTTAATTACTCCTTATTAAGTTTAAGGCTAGTAAGGATAAAGTAATAAATAGCTCCTTATCTAGCTTATAGAGTTCTTTAATAAGTATAGTATTATATATAATAGTAACCTCGCTCCGATTCTATACTTACTTTACTCGACGTATCCTCGAAAGAACGAGGATAAGATAATACTTAATATATCTTCGTTTAAAGTAATTATATTGTTTATTATACTAGTAATTATATTAATACTTCTTAGGATATTCTAATAAGCTCGGGTTTCGATAGCTTTATTCTAGAGTTTATTATATTACTTTAAAGGATTTAAAAGTTATTATACGTTATAGTAAGCGTAAATAGGTAGTTTACTAGCCTTTAGTATATCTTACTTAGGGTTTTCTTCTTACTACTTAAGCGGCTACTTATTAAGCTTATCTAGGCCCTTAAATATAATAATATTATAAGCTATAAGCTTCTTAAGGACTTAATTTAGCTATAGTTAAATTATAAATATAAGAAGACCTATCTTATATAACGTCTATAGTTTAGCTACGTGTATATATAGATAATTAAAGCTAAGAAGGATAGGAGTAGTACTACTACCTTCTACGTACTAAGAGGATTCTAGTATGACTAAGTAAAGTAGAGGCGCTCGCCTTTTAGTATAATTAATAGTATTAAAAGAATACTCTAGGTAATTAACTTTAGTAAGTAATAACTAGAGACTATTATAGATTTATTACTAACTATTTATATATCTTAATAGGCGAGGACTAGATATAGATAAGAGACTATACTACTATTACCTAGAAGAAGGAGAAGGAGGTATTTCGGTTATTACTAACTCCTAGGCTCGAGGAGAGAGTCTTAGATCTTATTCTAGTACTTAAGAATATTATAATTTAAGGCTAATTAGGTTAGAAGTAGTTATAGTATATTATAATAACTATTATAAGGATAATTATAGTAAGTAGAAGAGTAAGAATTAGAAGTAATAAAGTAAAGACTATTACGTATAATTAAATATTATAGCTCGCCTCCTAGAGTGTATTTAAGTCTCGTATTAAATTCGAGACTAGAGATAATTAATTATTAACTAAGACTTAAGAGTTATATAGCGATATAAAGGCGAAGTCTAATAAAGTTCTTAATCCTCGATATTAACTATTATCTTATTAAGAGAGAAGCTCGATATAGGTAATCTAGTATAGGCCTAGCTTTTCGAGGCCTTAGATACTTTAAGTAATAGCTTTAGTAGGTCCGTACTAGTAGGGATATTATAAACCTTTAAGAAGTCGATATTATAATTATTCGAATCGATATACGTTATCCTGAGAACTTTACTAAACTTAATATAACGAGCTTAAAATACTTCCTCGGTATTATTATAAGCTTTTAAATCCTATAAGATATTACCTATAGAAAATAGAATAGAGTCTTTAAAGTAGGCTATTAGAATTAAGCTTACCTTAATATTTTCTATACCTAAGCGAGCTCTCTATAGTATATTAATTAATCGCTTAAAGCTCTATATATATTTAAGATCGATAGCTATAGGGACGATACTAAAGAGGTCTTTTATAAGGGCTATTAGGGTAGGAAAAGAATCCAATTATCTTCTCTAGAAAGTAGCTATAGATTCGCTAGGCCGTAAACCTAGAAGATATTAATAGAAATAACTTAGTTCCCTCTATATAGTATAATAATCCTATAATTACCCCTAGAATAATATATAGGATATACTTATATAAAACAAGAAACTTATCTAACTTCCTCTAAATATAATCCTCTATAGAACTTAACAATTATCTTAGCTAGTACTTATTCGTAATATATCTATTAAGAGTAAGGGTAGATATCTTTAATAGACTTATACTATCTAGGATATATATAATACTCCCTAGCCTTAAAGGGTTCCTAACTCTATTCTCGAGGAGCTACTAGTTAGAGCCTTATTCGTATTATTAGTAATATAGTTAGTATAGGTTATAAAGGTAAGCTATAGCCTCTTACGTATAGTTATCGGTTTTCGCTCTATTCCTAAGACTATTAAAAAACTGCCCCTATTTCCTAAATATCTAGTCTAATACCCTAGGTAAAAGTAAGTAGAATAGGCTAATAGCTATAAAAAGGTCGATATTACCTTCTATCTATACTAAATCAATATATTTATCGATCTTCGTAGTAGTAGCCTTAACTCTAGTAGTAAGTAAAGATACTTATAGATTAGTCTAGTTAGTAAGGCCCTAAATCCTCGAAAGATACCTACCTATTAAGAGGTAGGGTTTAGATAGATTCTAAGAGACTCTAATCTCTCGGGATCCTATTATATAGGTTAGGAATATAAATAGCTTCGTAAAATCGATTACGAAACTATTCTATTTCTATATATCGTTATTAAATAGAATAGAGCTATTAATTATTAGATCCTAGGCTATAAACTTATCTACTACTATTCGAAGCTTCTACGCTCTACCTAGTATATAGTAGGCTAAACTCTATCTCGTCTTTACGTCTCGAATTAGATATAGGGGCTTAAGCGAACCTACTCTTCTAGATATCTTTAAAGAATTCAATTCGCTTTCTACTCCGATTAATATACGAGGCTAAGTACTAGACTTAAAATAGTATTAGTAAAATATAAATAGAGTATTAGATATAACCTATGCTCTAGATAGTAGTATATACTCCTTTAGTTAATAATATTAGTACTATTATATTACTATTATCGTTATTATAGCTACTAACTAGCTCTTAAACTTCTATCTTATTTAATAGGTCCTTTAGACTAAGTTATAAAATATAAGAGATATAGTAGATTCTACGGCCTTTTCGAAGACGAAATATAGATAGGTAGGGCTATCTACGCTCTTCTAGTATACGTATAATCTAAGCTTAAACCTTCTTAAAAGTAACGTAGGATCTATTATTACTAGTAATAGCCTAAAGTCGAGTAATAAGCCTAGATTAAACTAAGGCTTCTAATATAAGTAGTACTATAGTCTTAGAACTATATTAATAGTTAATATCTATAATATCGAGGATAATTCGACGACGATAGAATTTATTATTAATATAGTATAAAATAACCCTAAGTAGAGAATAACTTAGCTATAGTATACTCTAGGTATTAAGGGTAATAGAAATAAGCTAATTTAGAGGGATTTATAAGATAAGGGTAGTTATAATTTCTATAGCCCGAATCCTAACTAAGAAGAGAGTATCTTTACTATAGGAAGTTTATCTCTAAGGCTAATACTATACTAATCGGGAAGCTCTCTAAAGAATAGGTTAGCTATTATATTAAATAGTAAGGCTATTTTTATTAATAGTAAAAAAGCTCGATATAAACTACGAATACCCCCCTAACTTTTATAAACTACTTCTAAATTCGGAATTAAGCCTAGAATCGAGTATTTAAGGCCCTCTTTACCCTTATAATAATAACGGACCGGGCCTATACTAGGCGCGCGGCTCCTAACGCGTTAATAGGCGAATTAGGCACTCCTAGGGATACGAATAATGCTAACCGCGTCGATAACGGAGACGGCTACGGCTAGGGCCCGACCCGGGGACAGGGAAACCTCTAATTAAAGGAAACCGAATTCTCTAGAATACTAGCTAATAGGATTAGGGCCGAAGCGGCCCTAAAGCTAGTACTCGAGATAGTATACTTATAATATAATACTTACGCGATAAACCCGGCCGTAGCCCGCCTAGGGCCTATAACGATAAACTAAAGTCTAATATTAGTAATTAAGAAGACTATATATAAAGCTATAAGAGACGCCCTAAGTATAGTAGGCCTAAGGAGAGATCCCTACTAAGAATATAGTAAGTAAGTAAGCTAAGTAGATATCGTAGCCTATAGAACGAGGCCTAGGCTATCCTAATAGGGACCTATAGTAATACTACTTAAAGTTATCCTAGCTAGGATACTAAGAGAATTTACTATTAAGAGAGGTAATATAAAGGATAGGCCTAGCCTAGGCCTAGATAGGGAAATAATTAGCTAGCTTAACGAACTAGATAATAGGGAAGCTATAAGCGTACGCTACTTAAGGAGTAGTAATATTATAGTCTAGGTCCGGACTTTAATAGAATAGTAGATAGAAAATACTTCGAAGTAGCTTAAATAAGTATTCGGCCCTATAGCTATAATCGCTATAAGGATATACTTAGTAATAGTAAAAGGGATTACCTAGGATATAGTTAGGGACCTACTCGAAGAAGAGGTCCTAAAAGAAATAAGGGAAGCGAACCTAGGGGCGAGCGTTATAAGGATTAGGATTCGTATCCCTAGACGCAGGCCTAGGGCGAGAGCCTATATAGTCCTAGAGGCTACTCGCCTAGAAGTAATAGACTAGCTAGTTAGGAACGGCCTCTTACTTAGTAGTAGCTTCTTCGACTACGAACTCTAGAACCCTAAGGTTAGACTACTTCGCTACTTTAAGTACTTAGGGTTTAGTTATATAGCTACCTACTACGAAGCCCTAGAAAAGGTCTATAGCCGATACGGAACTAAGTAGGGATAATATAATAGTAGCTTATTTTTAAACTATTTAGCTATTATAGACCCTACTAGGGAATACTATACTATCTATAATAGGGACTACGGAGCGCTAAATAGTAAATATAAAGTATAAAAACGAGCGGAAGTAAGAGTATAGGAGGCTTATAGGTTAAGGGCGAGGGAATTCGACCTTTCGAACCTAAGAGAGAGACCCTAAAGCTCTAGGGCAGGGTCCCCTATAAGAATAGACTAATAACTTATTATCGCCTAGACTCGGATCCCTAGGGGACCGGGTCGACTATATACCCTTAAGAGGGCGAGGGTAGAATTAGGCCTAATAGACTCGTATACGATAGGTTAGTAAAAGGAAAGGACTACGACTAGGTAGAGCCTAAGAGAAATCCTAGCGCCCTTACTAGAACTAAGCTAATAATAGGAAACGGAACTAATAGCTAGGATAAGCCTATATAATACTAAATAATAAGGATCCTATTATAGAATATAGGCTCTAAATAGAATAGGGCGGAAATACTACTCTAGACCCGGGCCGGATATAATAAAGTCGCTATCTAAGAGCTAGGGAGAAATCTATTTATAGGATACTTAAAAGCCCTAATAAACTACGAATACTAGCTAATATAGGGAAGCGGATGCGTAGCTACGTATATCTATAAACGCTATAGGCCCGGGATATATATATAGGAAATAGGAGAAGACTAGGGGGCTATTATATTCGGGAAAGGGGATAGGGTAGTAATAGTCTAGAATATCTATACGGAAGGTCGAATAGGACTAAGATAGACCTATCTAGTAAAACGGCTCCTACTAGTCCTATTATAGGGCTAGTATATAGTAATAGTAGATATAAATAACTACTACTTACTATAGGATAGGTTTAATAGAACGAGCCCGTAAATAGAAGAAGTCCTCTTCTAGGTAATATAGTAAGACCTTAACTTAGTTATTAAAAGAGGAAGGGTTATATAGGCTAGGCTAAGGAGGAGACTAAGTACTATAGACTATATATAGACGTCTAGGGCCCTAGGAGCTACCCTCTTAGACGAGAGGGACTACGAAGTTTATAGCTCGGACTACTTCCCCTAAGTCGTCTATATTAACTAAAGGAACGAGAGACTACTATCTAGGGCCTGCCCTAAGTAGAGATAGAAGGAGATAAATAAGGGAAAAGCCTAGGAAGTAGCGAAAGGGATAAGTCTCCCCTAAGCCCGGGAACTAATAATACCTAGGGCCCTAGACGCGGCTATAGAGGATCTCGTCCGAGACCTATAGAGGGTAGTAAACGCGTCTACCCTTAGGAGGAAGGAAGGATATTAAACCCTAATATAGAACTACGAGGTCTAGTAGATAGCGGATATTAGCGTAGCTAGGGCCCGGGTAAAGTCTATAGCGAGGTAGTACTAGGAGCGACGTATATACTAGAAGTAGGATAACCTCTAGAGAGCTAAAAAGGAGGCGGCCGACCTAGAAGTAAGAGCGAGGACGAAGTAATAGAGAAGTACTATAGCTAGGGCGGGCTAGGACCCTAGGAAGAAGACTCTTTAGGCTTTAGTAAAGTAGGCTTACTTCTAGAGTATAGAGAAACCGGACCCCCCCTCCCTCCCTAACTTCGTTTAAGGCCCCGACTAATTACTAGTCTAGGACTAATAGGCTAAAGCCGACCTCCTTAGCTAGAGGTTTTTCCCTTAGGAGAAAGGAAGTACTATTACTAAATTAGGCTGGGCTTACTTAGCCTTACCTCCTATTAAAAGTAATATTACTTTAGACGAGGTTATAGAGGTAATATAAGTAGAGCCCGGATAGAAAGCTAGAGGGAACGACGGCCTCGCCCTTAGCCTAATTAGAGTAGTAGGAAGACTAATAGTATAAGTAATAGTAGCTATCTATATAGCGAGCTTTAAGCTAGGCTATTACCTAGCCTAGTTCCGAGCCGCGCTCGTTATTATATTTAAAAAACTAGGGAAGCCTAAAACTACTTATACGACGCTAGCCGGGTAGTAACTAATATCGCTTCTAAGTATAGTAGCGAAAATCCTTAAGAGAATAATAGCTATAAGGATAGCTAATATAGTAGAAGTAGAGGGGCGCCTCCCTAGGGGCTAGATAAGTAATTAATAGAATAGAAATACGGAAATAGCGCTCTAGAGCCTTATAGAAGGAGTAAAAACGGCCTAGGCCTAATATAAATAGGCGGGAACCCTAATACTAGATATTAAAGGGGTATTTAATATAGTCCTTTATAAGAAGCTCCTAACTATCCTAAGCTAGAAGGGTTTCAGGGCCTAGATCGTTAGGTAAGTAAAGTCCTTCCTATTAAAACGAATAGCTAACCTAATTATAGATAGGACCCTAATAGGACTAAGGCAGATATTCGCTAGGGTCCTATAAGGCTCCCTTCTATTAACTATCCTCTTTATACTCTATATTTCGATACTATACGAGGAGATAAGAGGATCGGGCCTATTATAGACGATCGGCTTCGCTAATAATACTATACTAGTAGTATTCGGCTATATAGAGGACTAGGTAGTAAGATAGCTTAAGGCGGCCTAGGCCTAGTATACGGACTAGGCTAAATAGAGTAGCCTCGAATTCGAACTAGAGAAGAGTAAACTAGTAATCTTTTCTAGAGCTAAGGCGCCCCTAATAGTTAGGGCCTAGCTCGGAAATATAGTTATTAACCCCTTAGAAGGGGCGAAGCTCCTTAGTATTTAGCTAGACTATAAACTAAATTTCTTAACTTATATTAAGAGGGTAAAGAATAAGATAGTAATATAGTTATATATAATTACTAGGCTTATAGCTAGGACTTAGGGGTACTAGCCCGAGATACTAAATAGCTATATATAGTAGTAGTACGGAGCGTAATAGTATATAAGAGTAGCTTATAGCTAGAAAGGACGGATAAGTAGAGAGAAGGGAAGATAAGAGCTCTAAAAGTAATCTAGAATACCTACCTACGCCGGGCCCTAGGCGTATATAGGGCGATACCGATCTAGTATCTAGAGTCGGAGGCGGGAATCCTACTACTAAGATCCTACCTAAGAAGTAGGGTAGCCGCCTTCTTCGAGAGAACTAAATTAACTAATATAGCGAAAACGATCTTAGGGTTTAGTAAGTTAGTAAGAGCTATACTATAGACCTAGCGAAGACGCTAGCTAGGCTAAGGAGGTATCTCCCCGTTCCTCTAGAAGACCCTCGAGTTCGAGGGATAGTAAAGCGGAACGCCCCCTAAGGAATTAGCTTATAACGAATAGGCTAGGGGGTAGGAAGGGGAGGTACCTACCCGGTTATAGGCCGAAATCGCAGCGAATACTAGGGCCCTAGACCTAAAAGCTATACGCTAATATAAAGGCTTAAATAAGGCTCTAAGTTCGATACTAACTTAAATTCGGATAGAGAAAATCGGCCTTCGAGCCTTCCTATAGGCCCGTAATATACTTAGGGTAGCTATACTATACTACGGATACCTAGATAGGGGGAAGGAGACTATAGAGTATATTAGAATATAGTACGATAACCTAGAAGATAAACGAGAAGTACTAAATAAACTCCTACTTACGCCTACTATATACTTAGGGCGACTAGCTATAGGCCCTAGGGATAGGGAGCTAAGCTAGGATACTAGCGAAATAGGTATTCGACCTTAAGTAACTACTAGAATACTAATTAGTAAGATAGATCTAGTCTAAAAACAGGGGAAATAGGGATACTTAAGGGGATACGAGAAGGATATAGACCGGGTATAGTATAGCGGAGGTACGGGAAAGGTACGGGAGGGCGCGGAATAGATATTATTTCCCCTAGGCGAACTAGGATATTAAGCTATATAATTAGGGCTAGGGCCTATACTAGGACTAGGGTTCTACTATACTAGGACTACTATATTCCTTACTCTATAGTTACTATCTAAGGAGTAGTACTAGACTTACTACTTCTATCCTCGGGCCTAGGGGGGGGCCGGCTAGGGATTAAGGCGTCCTTAAAGTTATTAGTAATATCGGAGAGGCTATTATTAGAATCCTCGTCGTTACCTAGGTTACTACTAAGGCCCTTAGCGGACTTATACTTAATTATAGTACTAGGAATAGTAATCTACTAGAGGACGTTAGTAGTAGGACTAGTAGAAGAATAGAGGGGGAGAGATACTAATATTATAAGTAAGGAGGGCCTCGAGTATATCTTTAATATACGAGAGCTAGGCGGAATTTATATTAGTAAGGGGGCCGCTAGAAGTAAGGGTCTAGGCTAGGACCTTCTTAACTCCGCGTATAGTATAATTAAACCGATAGGCAGCGACCTTTAAGGCGCCCTTAGCCTAGGCCCGGGTAGGGGCCGTAATAGCCTTATATAGGCGGGTAGTAGTATAGAGAATAGCCTAGCTAGTATTACTAGAGACGGGTAGAATCTAAAAGGAAATTAGTAGGTAAGGCTAGGGCCTAGGGTATAGGAGGCCGGGACTTATAGGAAAATAAGCGCTATAAAAGTTCGAATAATAATAGTAATTACGGCTATTACCTAGAAAAACTATAATTAGAATAGGGACGGACTAGGTCTAGAATAAGGAAGTAGCTTACTAATAGTATTATAATACCCCTTAAAGCTAGGCTCGTTATTAGTCCTAGTATACTTAATATAACGGATATAGCTAGGAAAGTTAGTAGGGCCCGACCTAGGACTAGGGAGGGGGAGTAACTTATAGCTCGGAATATAGGGAACTATACGGGACTAGGGGGTAGGGGGGCCGGGTTCGGGGAGCTATAGGGGGACGCGACTTCTTCTTAGCCGGAGTCTTCTAGGAAAGGGGACGATAAGGTATCTAAGGTAGAAGGTTAGCCGGCCTATAATAGTCCCGCTATAGAAATATAGTAAAAGTAACTATTAAATAAAAAGGGGAAAAGGACTAAGTACGGCTAGGCCCTAGCCTAGAGTAGAGAAGGGTACTAGTACTATTATAACTACTACTATTACTACTACTACTACTATTATTATTATTATTAGGGAAGAGAAAAAGAGGAAGAAGAAGAATAGGAGGGAAATCTACGATATATATAGTCCTTCTAGGCGAGGTAGGAAAGTAGACGGGGATATAGTAGAGGGAAGGCGCCTAGAATTAATTTAAAGTACTTATAAATAGGGGATAGTAATAAAGGAAGGCGCTAAAACGTCGAAGGCCGCCCCGACTAGCGCCTACCTATTAGGATATTATTACCTGACTAGCTAGGGCCTAGGCGTAGTAGTAACTAAAACCTATAAGACTAAGGGAAAGAGGGGAACGGCCTAGGGAAGGAGAGCGCTCGGAAGGAAAGCGCTCCTTATTTAATACTAAAAGATAATAGAGAATAATAAGTAATAGAGAAAGGAGGAGTAGACTAGAAAGGAAGGAACGTAGAGGGTAGGGGAAATAACGGATAGCTAGAGAAAAGCCCTATAGGACGGGCGTATAAAGGGTACGCGCTAGCGCTAGATCGGGTATATTAAGAGGGTAGAGGCCCTAGCCCTAGTATAAGTCTATGCCGTCGTACTATAACCCTAATTACTAATAAAAGTAGTAAAGCCGATTCCTATTAGCTACTAGACTAGAGGTAGGATCTAGATAATAGTAGAAGATTATTACCCTAGTAACGGCTAGGGTACGGGTAGGGTACGTAGAGTACTTAAAATAACTAGGGTATAGGGGTTTTTCTAGCTTAGGGCCTAAGGTACTAGGTAAATTTTCCCCCCTATAAGTAGAATAGGGAAGGACTATTAAAGGTACCTACTAAATAGGTATTATAGAGTATAATAATAATAATAATAATAATAATAATAATAATAATAATATATTTAGCTAATACTAATATATTAATAAGTCCTTTTCTATACCCGATAGTATTTAGGTATTAGAGAGTCGTACTATATATATTATAGATAACGACTAGCTCTCCTCTTAATATTATAGCCCCTATAACGAAGCTAGTCTATATTACTAAGTATAGGTTAGATTATATAAATATTTAAAGGATTATATCGACGTCTACTTCTAAGTTTAATTAGCTACTAAACTAGTTCATAGTCTAAAACTACTATCTCTAGGCGTTTTATAGACCTAGCGTATAATATTAAATATTAATCTAGTAGTACTTAGACCTTATTAGTAAGCGAAATCTTTATTTAGTTAGAACCCTAGTATATATAGAAGATATCTCTAGAGGTATACTAGGTTAGATATTTAATACTAGAGTACTATCCTAGTATAAAGGAGAGAAAGGATCCGAATCTATTATCGCTTAAAACTTATAGCTATTTTTTTATAGGAAGGCTAGCTATAGAATTACTTAAGTAAATAAATTTCGTAAGTAACTATAAGAATAGTTATAGATTTCTCTAGTACGTAAGCTAAGCGATAGTATCTATATCTACGAAAATCCTATCTCTACTTCTCGCCCCCCTTTCTAAAAAAACTATCTTATTCTCCTATATTCTCTATAATACCTCGATTTATTACCCTAGAGTTAGACCTCTCCTCTAATAATAGAGCTAGGTCGGAAGTTAATAAAACCCTAGACTAGTTAAGACTATAGTTAGCTATACTTAGTAGATCTATATCTACTAATCTAGCTATAAAGATTATTTAGTCTCTAAATATATCTATTCGCTAATAGAGAGAATTATCGCTAGTCCTTCTATAGCTCCCTCTACTAAGAGTACCCCCTATTATACGAGTAATTAATTATTCGGGTCTTAGTAAACCTCTAAAATAGAGGGATATTCGCCGTTAATAAGTAAAGAAATAACTAAAGTACTAAGTAATAAAGACTCATTATTATAAGCGCTATAAAGGTATAATCTACTTCTTTTAGTTATTTAATTCGAAGTTATACTAATAAATTAGTCGATATTAAAATTAGGAAGCTCTAGAAGTCTATTAACTTATAGATCTCGAAAACTATATTTACCCGAGTTATATAAGAGATTATATTTAGTCTTATTAATAGAAGAAAGATTCGGATATAATTAACTATACTTAAAGCTCTATAAAAAGTAGCAGAAAGTTTGTTAGTTATAGTAGTTACTATTTCTAGGATATATACTATATATTCTAAATATATTACGCTTCTTTAAGAGGATATTAAAGTTATATAGGAAGTAATCATTATATTTAGAATATTTATATAATAGCCTTATTTACTTAATCTTTAGCATCTTATCTTCCTATTATACTCGCTACCTTCTTATATCCGTAGATATAATAATCCCTATAATAGCTAAATTTACTCCTTAACTACTAGATAGCCTATTATATTCTTAGTATCGTTATCCTCGCTACTAGGAACCTTAGACTAGGCTACCTTAATAACTAGAGTAGTAGTACTTATAGAGCGCTTACTTACTCGAACTACTATAGTCTCTAAACCCTTAATATTAAGTAGAGACGGGACGAAGTTATCCGTAATTAGCCTAGTAGGATTAATCGTCTAAATAATCTTCCTAACTAGACGTATATTCTCTAGCTTGATAGTTACACGCTTAGTATAAATATAAGTATTAAGAGTAGCTAAATATAATTAGCTTTATATATAGAGATAGTATATTATACTTACTTTTAAATATCTTAGTAATCTACTTCTTAGTAGCCTCCTAAAGGGTACTAATAGTATCCGCTTTAAAGTAAATATCTTAGCTCGTCGCTTAGGTAATCTCTTTAACGAGGCGCTTAAACGGGGCTTTAGAAATAAGAAGCTTATAGGACTTCTAGTATTTACGAATCTCGCAGAGAGCTACGGCTATTATAATAGTTATTATAGTCTAGGAATAGAGAGGAAGTACTTACTACTTAGTTTATAGTAGTATAGCTTCTTAGTACTACCCGACTTAATAGGGCGCTTACGAGAGGCTAAGGAACAAATATCCTTCTTAGAGGCCGTACTACTAGTCTGAACCGAAGTTAGTAAAGTCTTCTACCCTTTCTTATAACTCTGCTTTATACGAGTAGAAGCTATTATATTCGTTAATTCTATCGAGAGATTAGTATAGAGGCTATTATAATAAGTATATACTTTAGTCTATAAAATACTTATATTAGGTTATAGTATTAGTTATTTTTATTAATATTATTATTATTATAAGAGTTAAGTTAAGAGTTAAGTTAAGAAGTTAAGATAGTTACTTAGGCAGATATATAATATAATTTAGGGACTTAAAAATAGAAGGAGCGTAAAATTTATTTAGATCTCGGGAAAGAACTAAGACTCTATAAGGGAAGGAGTAATACTATATTTATAATAATCTTTATTTATTACTCTATAACTCTACTTATCTTCTCTTAACCTTCTAGGCTACTTAATATTATAGAATAGGTATTTCTAGGTAACCTATATAACCTAAATAAGTATTATTAGGTAACCTATATAACTTAAATAGGTATTACTAGGTAACCTATATAACCTAAATAGGTATTACTAGGCTTAGAATTTAGGTTTTAGGTACCTAATAGGTTTCTCTACTTCTCTTTTAGGTACCTAATAGGTTACGATTTTTTAGGTATTCCTAAGCCTAGTTACGTCTATCGACCTATAGCAAAGGTGAGTTCAGTAAAACACACCTGTCTATAAGTCGTTTCTTCTAATACATAGTCTAAGACCTCACTCGAATATATCGCCATTAAGCTTTACAGCTATATTGCTGCCCTTGCGCTGGCCAGACAAGGCTGGTGCGCTTGCACTTCAGTCACCGAAGTCGTTGGACGAACACTTAAAACCATTGTGGCCTGTCCTCTCGACCGAAGCCTCGGGTATTATGCTTGCGGGAATACTGGTGCCTTCGTCACGGGCGGTGGGAATTGGGCTGTTCGCGTCCATACCGAAGGCCAGCCTGTCATCTTTAGGGTCAGGCCCCTCACCGAGATCGGTGAAACGGACTCAGTATGGTGGTCATGCCCGGCAAACCATGAAGAGGTGGTGCTCAGCCGCGAGGGAGCTTTGACGGTTGCTGGTGGCGATATTGTTGCTTGAGAGTCTGTTCGAAGTGTTGCGCTGTTGCATTGATCCTTAAACGTCGGTTCTAGCTGACGTCACATCGAACAAATCCGGTCAGGAAGATTGTTCAGTCCAGGAGAGACGAGATGACTGATATACGAAGCGAGACATGTCATCCTTCAGAAATTTCAATATCAAGTGACAGCCCTCAGGCTTCGAAGCTTCTTGTCTTTCTCGCGCTTAGGTCACTTCAATCACGTCATCTGATGCGCGTATGTAGGACACGAACGGGCCAGCGAGCCTCACGAGATTTTACATGAGGGGCCTTCGACGCGATCACAGTGGACGACAACCCTGGGGCTGAAATTGGTTCTTGAATTTTGAATTGAGCTTTGAAATGCTTGGATTTTTTTTCCCTCGGGCTCCTCTGGGGCCTAAACTGAATAAGTACGCTGTTCCGCCGATCACTAGCCACGCACATTGACAGCTTCGCCCTGTCCGGTCTCAACATGGAGAAGAGTCACCGGATCGTGGCCGATCTGTAAAGAAAATAAGCATTAACATCTCTGGGAGACTTCATGCAGCGCGACAAACGAACCTGAGACCAATCACACTACCTGCGTATTTAACACCGTTGCTGGAATCTGACTAGCCAGCCATGTAACTAACCCCTGAACGGACAGATTGATGACCCGTCCGGTGTCGCTACTCCGTTTTTAGATCCAGCCTTATGGTGATCACAGGGCAAAATACCCAGCACACCATCGGTATCCCACCAATGATTGTTTCTGACCGCTTCTTAGGCCAAGTGACCCAAAGAGGGTGGATAAGACAATGTTCGCCCTGCAGGCACGGACGCCCATAAGCCACCCCGCTGCGGTAATCTGAGCAACGGCGTGGAGGAGGCGTAAGACCGTTGGTGATTTGGCTTGGAAGGGCGCCATCCCGATGGCACGGACAACAGGCTACGATGACATCGCGAGATTCAAGACTTCTTTGTACTTAGCTAGACAGATCCTCTCATCACTTGTCATGCAGGCGTAGTTGTGAATAATGCCTCCCATTCTGATTGTCACACCCGCTTCATGCTCGCCCTCTCTCTCTCCGCATTGCGTTACCGACGAAAACGCCAGCGGCCTTCCAACCCAAAGCGTATTTAGCTCCGTCTGTACATCCCCAGGCTTCACAGAATATGACTCCAGCGACCGGGAGATGGGGTGTGGTACCGCATTTCCGGCCAAGCCTGATTGGTCCTCACGATGGCTTCAACGTGAAATCATCTCGCCAATGTAACCTTGTCCTGCAGAATGAAAGCCACACATCCTTCCAGGCTCGGATGGACGTCTCCATTGGCCCCCAACCCCTTGTGCTGGCTGCCATCAAATGGCAACTACGGTGCTTTGGTAACGGGAAACACTGGGACGGGCCTCTTTGGCCCCCAATGGTCTCGATGGGTCTATCTACCTTCCTCAACGATGTTTCTCATCTGCCGGGCAAAACTATGATCCTTTTCCCGGGTTCCCCTCCTTTACCGACTGAGCGCTTTCCTTGCATCTCATAAGATCCAACCCCCGTTTCGACTCGGACACCGAAATGGCGATGTGAACCTCCAGTCTGTGTACGCCCAGCATGGAACAACATCCCGACAGATACCCGGATTACTCGTCTTTCGACAATGTCAGCTTCGACTTCGACTCGGACCGAAAGGTATCCCTCGACCTGCGCTTTCCAGAGACGAAACCAGATCCTACGTCTCTCGTCACAATAGAAGAGGTGCAGCTGGTCCCGAAGCGCAACTTCTGGGGGCACTGTCGCCCGATATGGCTTCCCTTGACCGCGTGGTTCGCGAGCGCCGTCTTCACTCTACTGTACTCGATGTTTATCCACAAGGTTCTCATCGAAAGGGACCCGAAAATCGGCGTCCTTGTTTTCGAGGCGTCGGTGACCAACTTGTTGCTGTCGATATTCTCCCAGCTATATGCCATGGTGCTCTGCTTCATGGTGCAGGGACTGTTGGACGCTCTGAGGTGGTCACTGTCATCGAGGGTGGGCGACAGGGCAGGGACGTCGGCTTCGAGCTTTTTCCAGTTGAGTCCGGCAACGGACTGGTTTTCTGTGCTCAAGTTTATTCTTGACACTAACTTCAAGAAAAGCTGGGGGCTTTTCAGGTAGGTTTCAGTCTGTTCTCGATGGCGGCGGTCACGACTTCTGACACGGACCAGGCTTGCCTTGCCATTCATGGGGCTTGGGTTCGGTTCTGTTCTCAAATGTCAGTGCCCTACAGAATCATATGCAGCCTTTGTAGTGACAGAATGCTTACAGTACCAAGTTCAAAATAGTTTCCAGCACCACTTCATCCCTGATGGGCCTAGTGTTGCGGTCTACGCCGGCACGATCCCACCCGATGTCAGTGTCCTCGACAACATCCCGGCATCCTACATGGCGGGGTTCTTCGACACATGGGCGCAGCAGCTCATGAACTATCCCCGATACTCGATTGCATGGCCGATGGATGACTGCGATGGAAACTGCTCTGCCATCTTCCTTCCGGGCGGTATGGAGATCGCGCGCAAGGTTGTTCCGCTGATGAACTCGACCATCCTGCAAGGGGGAACCTTCAACGACGTCGACTCCATCAGCATCCAGGGAGCGCCAGGCTTGGCCGCCCGCTTCGATCCACTTCCCAAAGAGTTTCGATTCGACATCGAGAAAGAATGTCAGGTATACCTCACGCCTCCTGGCATGAGCGATGGTCTGCAAATGTGCATCAGACAAGTGGGCGACTCGCTCGCCGCAGGTAAGCCCCCATGACCACCTCACACAATGCGTTGTAGCTCATAAATCATCTAGGCTGGCGGGCGTGCCCCAGTCTCACCCAGCTCTTCGGCGAATGCCCCCTCCCCGAACGCTGGGCTCTGGCCCCCCTCCAGACGAAAACCCTCATGACAGTCTACCGCCAGAATGCCACGACAACCTACGACCGCTCCGACCTCTCGATCAAGCACGTCACGCCGACCTCCAAGCAGGTGCTCGAGCCAATGTCAGCGGCCGACGCCCTGCGCATCTGGCGGCGCATCTTCATCCCCACAAAGAAGGCCGACCTCATCGACCGCCAGTCCATCAACGTGACGATCCACCGCCTCGCGTGGAAATACCGTACCTACACTGAGTTCTTCCCGGACCACGACGTGCCTGTCGAGCAGCTGCGGAACTTCCTCGCCGTGCCGCTGCAGTTCGGCATCACGGCGCTGCAGTATGCCAACTACACGATGGCGCTGCCGCCGGAGAAGCAGGCTTTCCCGCCTGAGCTGCTGACTGTCGCGACAGGAGGACGCTCGATCATGAAGTTTGTGGGTCCGCTTTGGACGGCGTGGGTGTTTATCCTCTCGGGGGTGGTGGTTGTCGTATTGTCTGGATGTGGGTTCTCATGGATATTGATGCAGGCTCATCCTGTGCCGCGGCCATCGGGAATTCTGGAGGTTGACTTTGCAGTCAAACTGGAGGATGTCAAAAACGGAAATGGTGGGTATGCGGCTGGGAGTTTCTCTGAGGTTGCGGAGGAGATGCATTCCAAGGAAGATTACTCGGCGTGGTCGATCATCGAGACGCTGCGGGGAAAGAGGATTGTCATGACACCGCACGCGGTCAATGACGAAGCAATTGCGGAGGGAAAGTATGTTCCCGTTTTGCAAGTCTTGCCGTCGGGCTCGACTGGCTTTGCAGGTCCGCCTCCAGGGGCGAGGGATCATCAGCCTTAGCATATGGCCCAGGGGCACGGGGGATGATTTGCAGATCACACAAGAAGCAACATGAACATGAATATTCGGACCCGAGATTCCGACTTTATGACCGGTCGCCGCCTTTGGGGTCAATCATGGATCCCAAGCCCGGATGTGAGGTCTTGGTGCCACCCACGGCTGCTCCCTCGCGGCATAGTAAAGTGGTGTCGTTAGCTGCGTGTTCCTGGCACCTGCATTTGCATCTGATCCCGTTTCAGCTCGTCCTGCATCTTTCTCCAGGAAATCTCGGTAGATCAACGCCTAGTGGTCAATGCCTCTTCTGTTCAACCTGAAGTAATCGTGGGGTAGTATTCATCTTCGGCTCTCCCCACCCAAGTCCGAAGAAAAAGGGGCCGAGCCTCCGGAGTGGGGCGCCGCACCTCCGCCGGCCGGAGTCCGACCGCCATCATACTTATAAGAGGCCCTCGATCATCTCGAAGTGAGGCTTGTCCATACATAGTTAGCCATCGATGACATGCAAGAATTCCTTTTTGAAGCCCAAATCTCCAACTTTCTTCAGCAGCAAGAACTAGGCACCGCCCCCGACGCCAAGACGCACCCAAACGACCAACCATGGCCGGCCAGATCCCCACCAACATCACCTTCGATGACTACCTCGGCCTCACAACCGCCTGCTTCGAATGGGCAGACAGCTACGACTCCAAAGACTGGGAGCGCCTGTCGCGGTGCATCGCCCCAGAACTCCGCGTATGTCCCCTCCCCCTGAGCTTCTCCGTGGGACCTCGTGCTGATGAACCAGATCGACTACCGCTCCTTCCTAGACAAGATCTGGGAAGCCATGCCCGCCTCCGAGTTCCTCGCCATGATCTCCTCCACCAGCGTCCTCGGCGACCCCCTGCTCAAGACCCAGCACTTCATCGGCGGCACCCGCTGGGAGCGCGTCTCAGATACGGAGGTCATCGGCCACCATCAGCTGCGCGTGCCGCACCAGAAGTACCGCGACGCCAGCATGACCGAGGTGCTCGTCAAGGGCCATGCGCATAGCTATAACAAGCACTGGTACCGCAAGATCGACGGTGTGTGGAAGTTTGCCGGGCTCTGTCCTGAGATTCGGTGGAGCGAGTATGACTTTGAGAAGGTGTTTGAGAGCGGCCGCGACGACTTTGGAGTCAAGGAGGAAAATCCTGCCGTTACATCGGATAAAGAGCCTGCTGTTGCAGTTGTCGAGAGGGAGATGGCTATCGCGGCTGCCAGCTGAGGGATTACCGACTGGATGAGGAGCACGTGATAGTAACGACATGGACATGGAGTAATTGAATTGATACGGAGAGGGCCAGTTCCAAAACACAAGTCCAAAGTGAAAGTAAAAGGTTTTGAAGGCCTTCAGTTGTGGTCGTTTCACGGCTTATCCTTTAACTAAACTTCGAAGTCAAAGACTGCTGAGCCGCACATGGCGTACCAGTGGCCTTTCCCAGACAGGATTCACAAATCCCTGGTGTGTGCAACGCCGTCTTACACCTGCAGTTCTTGAATTGGGCGTGAAGACACGCATACCGGTAGGTCCGTAGAATCGGAATCTTGGCCACAGCCTTCGACTTGGCATCATCCTTACCCTCAGGCTTGTTCCCAGGTTTGCTCCCAGGTGTAGGGCCTAAGTTGAATCTAACCATCTTGACCGGCTTCTCTTTGGGCTCGCCGCCAGACGTGTCCTCAGCCTTCGTGCTAGCCTTCTCGATTGGCAATTTATCGTTGGGATTCTTGCTCAACGTGTTTTTCGTCTTCGTGCCAGGGACTTGGGCATGCTTCTTTTCGACTGGCTTCTTTCCAGCCGGATCCTTCAATAGTTTCTCTTCCGCTGGTTTCTTCGACGGCCGCATCTTGTTGAGTGGCATCTTGCTGCGTCTCTTCACCTCAGCAGGATTTTTCTCAGGGCCTCTCACCATCGGCTTCCTAGCCGGCATCTTCCTAAGCAGCTTCTTCACCCCAGCCGGTTTCGTCGTAGCCCTCAGAAAGAACCAAGTAGGCGATGAGTCCTCAGCCCCGACATCCGTCCACATGAACGGTCCCTTCTTCGGAACCCCGTCCTTCGCCTCAGCCGCCTGCCGCGCCGCAGCCGCCTTCGCATCCTTCTGATACGCAGCATCGTATTCCTCTTCAGCCATGACCTCGCGGGTCTCCAAGACAATGTCCGTCCAGCGCTCAAACATGACCTCCGCCGCGCGCGGGTTTCGCGGCACGATGATGCGGCGCGGCACGTTTCCGTCGGCGTGGGCGCGGTCGATGACCTGCTGTAGCCTGGCAGGGGGGAAGTTTCCGTTGTCGGCGAGTTTGATGACGGCGCCGGCGCCGGATTTGGTGCCGTCGCTGCGAGGGGGGCGTTTCTTCTTGGACGAGGCACGAGGGGGGTTGCGGGCGCAGGGGAGGGGTGGGAAGCGGCGGTGGATTTGGCGGGGAGAGAGGCCTGGTTTGCGGCCGGAGGTGGGGCGGGTTGTGATTCTTTTCATGTTTGTTGAACTCATGATGGAAGTTCTTCTCGCTTTTTTTGGTTGGAGCTTGAAGGTTCAGTCACTTGAAGCGAAGAAGTGTCAGGAAGGGGGAGGAGGTTATTTGTCGGGAGTAGTTCATGGCGAGCATCTACATTTATTCGGCCAGCAGAAGGCCAATACGAAGGTCTCTCGAATGGCATTCCAGTTGTCATGGTCAAAAGAAGGGACAAAGACATGTTCAGGCCAGTCTACGGAATGAAAGGATCAAATTCGGGCAGAGACCGAACAAAGGGGATTCGGAGTGGGAAGCGTCATAATGGACTCCGACTACATACTCCAGCCATTCATGCCCTCCCCTCGTAAGTGCCACACAAAGGAACGGATACGCCGTTATTTCGGGGCGTGTCCAGCTACTCTCGAAAGGGGCTGGCAGTTTGAACCCATGGGGTCGGGCATCGAGGATGGCAAGATCTAAACTCGACTCTGGCTCAGGTGACAGGGGTTCACGATACCGATTGAAAGATTGATCGGTTGAGTCAAACACCAGTATAATTGAGGCTAGTCTGAGTCAACCCTTTCCCAGTACGCGACTCGGATGTCTTCCACGGGCTATCGCGGTTAGGAGAAACATGGTTTGAGCAAACATCTGGAGGTGAGGCAAGGACGCATGCGGCAGTACCCAGCAGATTGGTGATAAAAAGAGCCAGTACTTATAAGTTCGAACAGCCCTGAAATTAGAAGGACCTCCGCTCGCTAATATACAGTCATATAACCCCCCATTGCTACTACATCTCGCATCCTTTGTGGCATTGAATCAACCCAGCTATTGACACGTTCTGGGTGCGCTCGAAGCTCCACCCAGGCCTCCACAGCTGCGGCTTTCAGTTTCTCGACATCCCAAACGTCATGCTGCTGTATATGCTGCTTAGGTATCTTCCAGGCGTCCTCCATGGGGGAGAGATCTGGAGATGCTGGCGCATTGGGAAAAGAGCGAAGTCCGCGGGCTTCCTTCCAGGCCCCACAGATACCAGTTGCCAGGTCAAAGCTCGTGTCTCCATCCTCCTGAAGGGTAAAAGAGCGGCCTGACTTTAGCCAGGGCTTGACCTGGCCTTCAAGCACCTGGTCGAGATAGATGTGTTGGCTGACTTTGCCGTTCGCGTTATTTGGAACCTCGTAGAAGAAGAGATCTGACACAAAGTTATACCCGACGGCTGCCCAGGCATGGAGTCTCTTTCTCTCTGTGTATTTCTCCTCAGGCTCTGGGTGCTCTTGAATACAGCCGGGACAATAGCGTTCGCCTGGGCTCCGGATGATCGAGGCCTTGCTATCGGACCACATACTGAAATGGACCTCGGCACTAAATCGGACATCCCTCCAGCTCTCTGGAGTAGGGCGAAGGGCGAGAGCTTTCTCTGCGGCTTCGAGACGGCGATGCGCAGTTGCTGGAGATACCCACTGCTTTTCGCAGGTAATGCACTTCCGATTTCCTAGAGTTCCAAGAGCCCTTTGAAGAGTTCGCCAGGAACATTCCACGCTCACTCCGGCCTCTTGGGCTAGGTTCTGCCAACTAAGGGTACGTGCCTCGTAGCCAGCTTGCCAGATAAACTGATCTATTTCATTCAGGTCTTCACGGTTGAGCAGGCGGCGGCGGCCACGAGTCTCCTTTTTCTCAGCGTCGTGGTCGTTTCTGTTGTGTCGGTCACGTAGGATCCTCCACCCCTGAGTCTTGGACACGTTGAAATGCTCGAAGAGTCGCGACTTGACGTATGGTATCTTTTGAGATTCGAGGAAATCAGCGACTGCAGCGACGGTAGCGATTCGTGCCTTCTTTGGCGTATCTTCCTTTGTCATTGTATATGGTAGTGGTGGTAGTGGAGGCGCTGGAGGGGAAGGTGGAGGTGGAAGAAACATGAGTGCCGCTTCTATTGTCACCTCAGGCACTTCTCCAGCCCACCTCCCTCCAGTGAGAATGATGAGAATGTGATGAATAATCAGGTCTCAGTGTCACGTGTCTGATGTCATCCGTTTCTACCGCTATCATTGGATAGAAGCTCTGCCACCACGTCAGAAGTGGGGAGCTCTGACATTGTGCTGATGCGAGACGAGTCTTGGGTTTCGTGATCCCGAATCAACACCACGAATACCACAGCCTCGGTTCCCCCAAACCAAGAGCCTGCCTTGCCTCCGATACCACACCATCTGAACAACGCATCGTGACTCTCAAACCATGGACTACGTCGAGCAGCGCATGGCGCAAGAAGCGGCCAAAGAGCCCCCAAGGTCCGTCTCCGTCTACCCCTCCACACCATTCATCAAACCACCAGCTAACATTCTTCCCCTCCAGCGGCGCCCTCCTAACGCCCCTCAACGGTCTCGTCGCCCTCATCGTCCTCTACACACTCTATACCCTCTTTCGCCCTTCCGCCCCGCAAACCCTCCCCCGCGAACCCCCCGCTACCGTCTTCCGCACATTCACCCCTCACACCCTCCTCCCCTTTACCGGAAAAGACAACACCCCCGTCTACCTCGCCGTCCGCGGCCGCGTCTTCGATGTCTCGAGCGGCCGGAACTTCTACGGACCCGAAGGTCCCTACGCCAACTTTGCAGGTCGCGACGCCTCGCGTGGTCTTGCCTGCGGGAGCTTCGACGAGGATATGCTCACGAAGGACCTCGACGGGCCGCTTGACACGCTGGAAGGACTGGGGGCTGAGGAGATGGAGGCTCTGAAGGGGTGGGAGGAGAGGTTTGAAAGTAAATATCTTGTTGTTGGCAAGTTGGTTGCTGCTGGGCAGGAGAAGGCTTAGGCTGGTGATTGTTGTGGCTGGAATCAGGGCATGATCGAGGCTGGAGCGATTTTCAGCTTGGACAGAATGGCACAAAACGGCAAGAAGAGGAGTGTGGCTGAGAATAGGTCGATTCTGCTGATGTTGCACATGGATTCATCTCGCCGTCTCAATTCGTGATCGATCTTCGACCGGCCTCATCCTGCGAGGCACAGTGGACTACTGGATTCCGAACAGCCCAATGACCACCATGCGGAGATGCGTCCTGGCCCGTTCGAGATTGGGCAAGTCAGAATCTGACAAGCCCACTGCGGCTCGGCAGGCCTTGGGGGCTTGGGGGCACAGCAAAGCAGGGATAGACCCGATCATGGCGCGAGGGAATCGAAACCCAGCGAGCCTCGTCTGTCAGCACGGAACCATGACGGAGGAGCCATTCCCTTCCGATGGCACTGTTGACAGGTCCCAAATTTCCAAATTGGCGTTGGTGAGATGATGAGGCGCAATTGGACGCATTGTACCACAGCATTCCTCAGGTGACCCTTTTGGATCCCTTGAAACAGGGTGCTCATTATCATCTGGGCCATGCGACGGACGGATAACGCGGCGCACATCAGTCGACACCGCTCCCTCACTTTGAGGCACTTCATGATTCATCCACAAAGAGCGTGGAGAAAAGAGCAGAATTGCTGTATCTGAAGACAAGCCACTCCTCGTCTGGTGCCTTCGCTTGCCCCCTCTGCCAACACAGCAAAAGACCCAAGACCCAAGAGTCCCCAGCCAAGATCCCTGCAAGGGGAAGAAGCCCGGCATCTCAGCTAGCGGTGCTGCTAAAAATAAGGGGCGTAATAATAAAGGCTCCAGCCAGAGAGAACTACAGGAGGCCAAGGGGGGAAGCTGGAAGCGGGGAGCAAGCACCCAGACCTCCTCTACCTTTCTGCCTCTGCTTCAGCCGTCAGCACTCTCCAGCACTGAGCCCCACGGTCGGCCGGTCAGACTCAGCCCCCCTAGCCTTGACGATGGATCGAGGTGGAGGGGAAGGGAGGGGAGGGGGGGGCCATCATCACCACGTTGGGCCCCGGGCTGAGAATGTTGCCAGGCTGAGCCCTGTTTGGGGGACAAGCTTTGGGCTAATTTGGCCGTCGGGATGGGCTTATTTTCTCTTTTGCCGAGCTGAATCCCTTTTCTCAAGTGGTCTACGAGTTGTAGCGTTTTCAATCCTCTAATGTTCCCGCTGAAGCTCAATTGATGTTTCTCGAATTGACCAGACGACTTGGACTGTTGAACTTGACGGAATCGATGATACCCTGAGCGACGCAATTGGATCTGTATTTCGCACGATCAGAGAAGACAACTTGCGACAAACGCAGCGCAACATCTGAACCCCGTCTGAAGTCATCGCGAGTTGTCCGATCGTCGCAAACTCGACTGGCTGTTCCCGCGACTCAATCCAGCCTCTCCCTTCGCATCATTACAACAATCACCACAATGCCTCGCTCACGAAGGAAACTCGGTCTCCTGGCCTCCGTTCTCCTCCTCCTCACTCCAGCCCTCGCTCAAACAACCGACAACGACTTCGGCCTCTACCCCTCCACAGCCCGCCCCTGTCTCCTAGACGCCAGCGAGCGCTCAAAATGCAAAGGCGACAACGTCGCCTCGAACAACCGCTGCCTCTGCACCAACGGCGGCGACTTCATCACAAACGCGGCGACCTGCATCGGCACCGACGCCCCAGACACGCTGCGCACAGTCTACACGACCATGCAGACCGCCTGCTCCGAGTCCGGCACCGACATGACCGTCTCCGAAGCCGAGTTCCTAGCCGTGGGCGCCAGCGCAAGTAGCATAGCTGCTACGGCGACGACAACGAGGAGCTCACCTACTGCTACCGGCGCGACGACGACGACGACGACGGACGCGTCAGGGAGCAGCGCGGGGTCGCCGAAGGAGACGAACCCCGCGGACGAAAATGCCGACAAGGGCCTTACGACGGCCGCGAAGGCGGGCATCGGCATTGGTTCCGCCGTCGGCGCCGCCGTCTTCGTAGGCTTCGCGGCCATGGCGTGGAAGTCGCGGCGCAGTCGCAAGGCGCACGACGAGGCGCGTCCCATGCTCGGCGCAACGGGCGTGTGGCATGCCGGCGGCGGCCCTGGCGGCGACGGCGGCGCCGGTGGGCCGAGAACGGGAAGCCCTGAGTTTGCGGCGACGCCGCAGCAGCAGCAGGCGGTTGAGGCCGAGGCGAAGAAGTGGCGGCCTGTTTCCGAACTGACGAGTGCAGGCGGCACGAGTCCCGGGTATCCGCCTTCGTGGGCGTCGCCGCCGCAGGCGCATGCGCATCAGGCTTGGGGGCAGCATCCTGATCAGGCCTGGGGGCAGCATCCTGACCAGGCTTGGACGGGGCACCTGTCACCGCCGCTGGGGCAGCAGGGAAATGTGCAGGCGGGGCATGGGTATGGGCAGGATCCTGGGGTCTATGAGCTTTCTTCCATCGGGGTTGATGCGGGTGCTTCGCCGGAGCCGCCTTCGGCTGTGCAGCATGCTGTTGAGATGCCTGGGTCGCATGTTCCGGCGCAGTATAATAATGGTGGTTGGAGGTGAAGGCCGGAAAGAGGCAAATGGAGAGATTATGTGTCTTTGGCTTTCTTCCTTTCCATAGGCGAGGCGTTTACTCGATGTGGTTCGAGGTACAACATCATCGCCAGCATAGCGTAGCACAAGGAAGTGTTTTGAGACTTGAATATTTTATCGTTCGTTGCACCATGTCGTCTATCGGCCGTGATACACAGCTCAGACGTGCTTCTCGTTGACCAGAACGTACCTGAACCGAGCCTTGCCGGCCTCCATGTCGAGGATGGCTTGGTTGGCCTCCTTCAACGGCCTCGTCTCAACCCACGAGTCAATCTTCTGGTCAGCCGCAAGCTGCAGCATCTCCTTAATGTCCGAAGGCGAACCAATACCACTGCCACCAATCTTGACCTGGTTGGCGAGGAGAGTGAAGGCGTTGATGGGAGGGAGCTCTCCGGCGTCGGGCGCACTATGATGAGAGTCAGTCTGTGATACTCGTCGTGGCAACGAATGGAAGGAAGATGAACATACCCGACCTGGATGAGAGTACCGCCAACCTTCAGGAGACCAAGGTATTCCGTCAAGGGCATCTTCGGGCTCGAAACAGTCGAGACGATGAGGTCCAACGTGCGGCCATTCGCCGTAGCCCAGTCCTTATCATCATCCGTGGCAATGTAGGCATCGGCGCCCAACTTCAGCACGTCATCCTTCTTCGACGCTTTCCTCGAGATACCAACAACCTTGTCGGCGCCCAGCGCCTTGGCGAACATGATACCATAATGGCCGAGGCCACCCACGCCCACGATGCCCACCGTCTTTCCGGGCCCGCAGCCGTTGTTCCGCAGGGGTGCGTACACGGTGATACCGCCGCACATCATGGGCGCAGCCGACTCAGACGACAGGCCCTCGGGGATCTTGACGACGAAACGCCCGTCGGTCCGGTTGTAGTCCGCATAGCCACCGTACGATTTCCCCTCGTCACCAGGGTACACAGAGCCATAAGTGCTCACCTGCGAGAGACGATGTGTCAGGTTTTGTGAGGAAATATCCCCGACTCCCGATATTCTTCGGCCGCGGACAAGGGGGGGAACCTGCATGCAGGTGGGGGTGGAAAGGAGACTCACCATCTCGCGGTTGCAGTAGTTTTCTTGACCGGTGGAGCACTGGGGGCAGTCGTCCTTGCGACAGCTTCGCGCCTGGGCGCCGACACCGACGCGGTCGCCGACTTTGATGTCCTTGACGTTTTGGCCTACGCGGACGGCCTTGCCGACGATTTCATGGCCGACACAGCAAGCTGCTCAATGTGTTAGAGGAAGGCCTATCTTGAGAGGAGAGACAGAGAAACGCCCTAGCGAAAAGGGTCTCATGGCGTGCTCGAGAGCAGAAACTCACGGTAGGGAGTCGGGAACCAGCCAGACTTGAGAGTGTGCAGATCGGAACCGCAGATGCCGCAGTGGGAGATCTGAATGTCGACGTCGTCCTCTGTCCACTTCTTGGGCTCGAACTCGCCCCAGACCATCTTGCCTTCAGCACTCGCGGCGTCGTGGCCCAGCCATCCCTCGAACTTGTAGTCGGTCATGTTTGCGTATTGTCGTGAGTTTGATTTGTGGTGTTTATAAAGCCAATGTCGATATTCTCAAGATCAGTGTGCAGATCAACTACCAAACTCATCCTCATCATGGACGACATGCCAGCCATATATACCCTCACAACCCATGTCCGGCACGTTTCGTCGCCGGCGCCCCGGCCGAGCAGCTCAGGCCACCTCCATGACGCCGTCGGTGATAGCAAACCAGGACCCGAGCGAATTATTTCGGGGCTGATGTCATGGAAGCCTCTCCAGCTAAAGGACTCCACCTGAGGTGATGGGTCTGACGGCCGCAACGCGAGTCAAAGCTCTACCACCAGCCAGCGAGCGCACGGCGTTAAGGTTAGTTATTCCCAGCTAAGAGGCTACAGACAGTTCTCGGCTCCGTGACACCCCGCGGCGGACATGGCAGGGCAAACAACGCTAATGCAAAAGGCTTACAGCGTGGGGAGCTTCGAGGTCGTCGTCGCCCAATTATCGCCTTGTTGGACTGGGGCCTGATTCGCGTCCGGTCGTCTGCCGAAACAACACCAGATGAAATGGGAAATGCAGAGAATGGAGGGGAATGGCCCGATGAAACGCTTTGCTTGATAATCTGGAGGGTTTTTTCGATCGAATGGCGGCTCAATGTCAGCCCGTTATGCTGTTTGATTTGTTCATATCTCTCCGAAGATCTTTTTCGGCAATGGCTTCGTTTTGTGAGGGTCGGATGCAAATGTCTCTGAGGTTTTACAGAGGCGGTGACGATCTAGATGTTTGACAAACCCCCCCTGGACAGCCACGGTCACACGGAGGGCTGAATAAGTCCGTATGTGTCTTGAAAGTCCGCAAGTCCGTATGGATTGTATCCGTTCATATCTCGACCGGACAGACATAAGCAGAGCCTGGCGCCTGTCATCTTGAGCGATCTCGATCGCTTCTTGCCATCCTACTTCGTTTTGTCAATTACCTACTCAGGGTCACATGCCTGGGCCATGGCACACACGTGAAATGGTATGGCGTGTTTGCGTGTGCTTCAGTTGGTGCACGATAACCCAGGTGAGCTGATTGACAGCCAACATCCTCTTAAGAATCTTACTGACTGAAAACCATAGCGATGGCGACTGTGTTGAAGCTTTCGGGCCACCTGGACATGATGTAATTAAGGCTTTGACTGCCGACGTTGACACATGCACATAAACCTCCAAGTCACTGCAGGAACCCGTGTCGATTGATGACAGCATGTGTTGATTGCGCCCAGGATGCGACTCTGACTTACTCTGACTCCTTCTCTGATTAGGGCGACGAGAGCAATGGCGTCAGAACATTAAAGAAAGTCTTGATCAAGTTTCTGGCCGTCATGTTCATGGCCGAACATCTGCATCAAATGCGTCATGAGGGCCTCCATTCCCAACGGTCAATCGACAACATCGCCACACCGAACTGATGAAGTTTTACCCGGAGCGAAGGCTGGCACTACTGCAACTGGCTGACCATGCTTCTGAGCTTCTGTACGACTACCCCTCACTCTCCGCCCTGCCCGATTCTCGATACGCACCGAATGGCCCACGCTCGCCACCAAGCATTGGGTCTCAGCAAGCTTTAGATCCCCACTTGACCATCGTACCATGTCGAAGGAATCGGTGAACGAACGCTGAGCCGGGAGATAAACCTTAACTCCACGACGGCAAAACCTCGCTTGCGTCATGGTGAACCATTGGGTCGAACCTCGTCCCTTAACCCCGAGGAGCGTGTAAATAATGACAACAGCCGAGAAGTGATATAGAACACTTGAGTTCAGGTCTCAGGGGGAAGCTTGTAGTTCGCAACAAGTCACAAAAGTCCCCTAGTCAACAGAAAGACATCGAAATCCTACCCTCTCGTCATTCAAAATTACCCTCTAGTCATTCAAAATGGTCCACACACTCCCCTTTGCCGACATTGAAGTTCCCTCGCCCGGCTTCGGCGCGATGGGCATCAGCTTCGGCCTTGGCAGCAACCTTACTATGGAGCAAGCCGAGCCCGTTCTCCTCAAGGCCATCGAGCTTGGCTGCACATTCTGGGACACAGCAGTAAGAATCAGAATCCCACATGCGCTGTTCAGGGAGCTCGAAATGAGAAGCTGACAAGAATATGCAGGTTGTTTACCAAGCCGGTGTTAACGAGAAGCTCTTGGGAGACTTCATCAGGAAGCACAACGTCCGCGACAAGGTGTTCCGTGAGTTGACACATCAATGCCCTTGATGCGAACTTGAGCTTTGCCTGCTGACGCGCTTGACTTTCAGTTGCCTCAAAGTGCGGATTTGATTGCTTCGGGGACGGCAGCGTCACCAACTCTGCGTCTCACATCACCGAGTATATCGAGGGCACTATTGAGAGGCTAGGCTTCACGCCCGACCTTTACTACCTGCACCGCATTGATCCCAGTAAGATTTGTTCTCCTCTTGCTTCCCCTCGAATCTGACAAGTCTCGCAGACACCCCTCTCGAGGAATCCATTCCCGCACTAGACAAAATCCGCAAGCAGGGCAAGACCAAGTACATCGGTCTCTCAGAGTGCTCCGCAGCAACCCTGCGCAAGGCCAACTCCAGTGAGTAACCATGACATGCTTTGACGCATCACAAACTGACAAACATGCAGTCGCCAAAATCGACGCCCTCCAGGCCGAGTACTCCGCCTTCGAGACTCTTCACGAGACGGACGGCCTCATCGAGGCAGCAAAGGAGCTCGGCATCGCCTACGTGGCGTACAGCCCCCTCGGCCACGGATGGCTCGTAGACGAGTTCCCCTACAAGTCCCCCGACGACTTTGCCGCCGACGACTTCCGCCGCACCGGTTTGTCTTCCCTCTGCAATCTCCCATTCTCCACCCCCGGACTAACGTTTGAATCGCAGTCCCCAAGTTCCAAGGCGAGAACTTTTACAAGAACAAGGCGATCGTCACTGAGATTCAAACGCTCGCCAAGCGCAAGGGCTGCACCCTCACTCAGATCGCGCTCGCCTGGGTCGCGTCGCAGGGCATGATCGCCATCCCCGGCACGACTAAGCCCACGCGATTGGAGGAGAACTTTGCGTCCCGAGAGGTGCAGCTGACTGATGAGGAGAAGAAGGAGCTGCGGAGCATCATTGATTCGGCCAAGCCGGTTGGCAACAGGTATAATGAGGCTAACCAGGCTCGTGTTGGGCACTGAGACGGGAGCGCGGAGAGCACATGCATCATGGCGGGGAATGTTATATCGAGAGGTGTGGTTCATAACGAGTGTCGATTGTTGCTTAACCTGAATAAAGCAGAAAAAGGAAAGGATAACGAGTCAGAGTGAAATGCGCACCATGGGCCACTTGAAGGCAATCTGGGGTTATTGAGCGGCGGCCAAAGGAAAGGAAACCAAAATGAATGAATGGTCCGAATCTCGAACAAATTTGGGCAATGGGTTGCAATCAAAAGAGCGTCCAAATCTCAAGCATGAGCACATCCTCCACGGAGACAGCAGACAATGACCTTCGCAGCCTCAGTCCCCGCAGCAGCGAAACAAAACAGACAAAAAAAAAAAGAGGAAGAAATTCTGTTGTCCAACAGATGTCCAAGCGCGGTACGGCAGAGTTTCCTCGTTCAGGCATGACCCGAACATCCAAACCAAGCCAGGCCACCGAGGCGAACAGCATGCTCGTCGAGAAACTCAGATTGGAGCTGGGGCCTTGACGACATCCAAGTGCTTCTTGAACTCATTGAGAGCAATCTCGACCGCGACCGTGTTTGCTGGAGTCCTGCCGCCGGGGGTAACGGCCGCCAGCTTGTACTGGCGGTCGATTTGGTCGATCCTTTCGACCATCTGAGTCTTGCAGTGAGTGGCAGCAGTCTCCCACCAATCTTGCTCCACTTCTGCGTGGATGACCGCGAGAGCTGCGAGAGACGGCACATGGAATGCGATTGTCTCGACAGCGTACTTAACATTTCGGCGGATGTTTTCTATCCGTACGATGACATCTGGATCGTGGATGTACGTCCAGGCTCCGATTAACGTTGCTCACCCACATTTGGAACACCCCCCCATTTGGAACACCCCAAAATCAGACCCTCAAAAGTCATACCCTCAATTCAACCCGAATTTTCGACCCGTTCCGATGCAACAATAATACAGTCCTCTGAGTGACTAGGTAATTCAGGGCCGCTGATTTCACCTAGACTATCCTCTTTATCGTCTGCCTCTATTTAGGCCCTGTGGATAGCTTTAATATCGGTAAACTTCGAATTTAGGCTGATTCGGACCCTCTTCTTCTTCCTAGGTCGTGCCTGTTCTAACTACTATTCTAGAACCTGAATCCTATATTCCTGGGTAGCTAAGAGGTAGTCCTTTTCCTTAAAGCCTTTCTAAACCTTACGGAATAGAAGCCGTTACGTATTAGTAGGTTAGTCTAGCCTATTAAATTAGGCTAGTTAGACCTATAGTTTAACTAACTTCCTAGGGGTCGACTACGTAACTATAGACGTAGCTATCTCGTATTCCTCGATAGCCCTAGACCTAATAGCCCTATCTATTATAGGATCGACTACCCTAGTAGTATTATTAGTATTCTCGAGTAGTAGAGGGCTAAGGAGGGGCCGGGTTATAGATACTAGCTAAAGACCTATTAACTTCTACCTACTACGTATATTCTAGGCTAAAAAAGCTAATTCTCTAGCCTTCCTATAGTAGGATAGGAAGTTCCTTTTACCTACTACTGAAGAGTCGTTCTATTAGGGAAGATATCTAAGCTACTTCTTATAGGCTACCTTTAGGGGACTAAAAACCGACTAGTTAAGAGGCTATAGAACGTATAACGTATAGGGAGGTAAGGATACTAAGTAGATATTATTATTATAGTAGAGATATATAAATTCTATTAACTTATAGCTACTATAGCCGTCTAGAATTAGAAGCCTAGCTATTAAGGGGTCGGTTAGTTAGGTAGAAGGGATAAAGATCTCCGTAAGCTAGAAGATAGCTATATCGTTATCGGTCTATCTATTTTCGGTTATAGCGAACTTCTAGCTACTATAGGGCTATAAGTCTAGAGGAAACTACTACTATTAGACTAATTTTCCTTGATATATAACTAAGAGAGGTACTATAGTACCTATTACGCTAATATACTTAAGGAGAGACGTCTAGGCCCTCGAACTAGGCTGTTTTTTACGTAGATTCTAGGCTTCTAACGAGCCTAGGACTAGACTATTTAACCCTCGGCCCTCGAGGATCCTAGTCTTATCTATATTATAGTAGTTAACTAGTTAGATAGCCTTAATCTTAGGAATAGCTAGGAGACGGAACTAGTTCCTGATTACGTTAGTTAACGCCCCGTTAATACGCTAGGAATCTATAGGTCTAGCTCTTTAGACCTTAATAGAAGGGTTCCTACGTAAGAAGGCTTAGAACTAGTTCTTTCCGATCGTCTAGGCCCCCGTATAGGCGTAGGATATGTTCTATAAATTCCCTCACTTAGGAATAGGTCGGCGGAAGCCCTAGGGCAGCCTGGATCCGTATCCATTCTACTAGATGCTTTTCCTGCGTTAGGGATAGCTTCTACTAGGCTGAAGATACGATAGCCCTAGATTAGGTGCCCTGAATCCTATTATAAAGGGTAGTAACTAGAATGCCCTATTAGATCGAAGCCTTCCTGATTAATTAACCGTTTATAATAGCCTCGAGAGCCTGACTGATTTCGTCTTCTATATATCGAGGCATTAGTAACTGAAGTATTAGTATCTTGAATTTAGAAGGAATTGTAGTAGAATTGGTAAAGATGTGTGAAGTTGAAGAAGGGGGGTTGGGGTGGCGGTAAGGGATTTTGGGGTGTTCCAAATGGGGGGGTGTTCTAAATGTGGGTGAGCAACGTTACTTCTCGCAGGGGCTGGAGGATCCTATCTTCGTTTGATCCAGTCTCAATTGACTCCTTCAACCACAACTCAAATTTATCATCTGCAATAAAGCTAGGCCGTTTCGTCTGACCCAGAGATGGAGCCTGGAAGCAAAGCGCTTTGCGGCTGTTGAGGCCCCTCTCGAGAAGGAGGAAATTGTTGTGATTCGTGGTGGAGCCGAGACTCTGCATGAACAGATTAATAGAGTTAGTGAACAGTTTCGTTGACCCAGGGATTGCAGTGGGAGGCAAGTTTCCAGGGTGATCCATGTCATTGACGAGGTCGGGAATAGTCAGCATTGGAGCAAGCAAAGGAGCCCCTGAAGGGAGGACTCCCGTGACGGCCGTCTGTAACAACGCAGTACTATACTGCAGCTGCGTTTTCCTAGTCAGTCACTGGAATTTGAACCTTCACCGGTCTATTCCCTTCATCTCACCTCCATCAAGTGCTCCGTGGCATACTTCTTGGACAGTTCCAACGAACTCAAGAATTGATAAGGGATCCGTTCGATTGGTGTACTCAAGCACGTCTGTGTTTGCAATCTAAGTGACGAAGAAGTTAGCAATTTCTTCTTGTTGGTCGTCTTCGCGCTGAAGTGTCCAGCAGGTGGCTCTGCGTGTTGCTCGACAACGCCGTGAACGCTATTTGCAAGCTGTTAGACAGCTACGAGTAGACATCATAACTTACCGGAATGCAAATGGAAGGATAACTTTGTCTCTGTTCGCTTTGAAGAGGTTACTCGAAGTCGGGTATGGTCGACTCTTGAACTCGAATTTGTTGCCTTGGAGGTCGCGAACAGTATAGTCCCTTGCCCCAATCACCTCGGAAACGCCAGATAGGTGGCGGAAGTCCATCAAGGGCCCCCCATCTGGCCCTTCGTCGTCTTCGCCGTCATCGTCTGGCTCGGGAGGCGGGCAGTCGGTGCCAAGGAAATCGCATGAACTGTTGCGGCAAACTGAAGGGGGGCTCAGGACATCGAAAGTTCCCTCAAAGAGACCTCTCCTGGACTGACTGATAGAATCCAGGTTCGAAAAGTGCGTATTTTCGTCCAAGGTCGTTCCGCCGAGCAGCATATGCGCACCGCCGACATCCAGTGCTGTCAGAGGTGCGGCCAGAGCAGTGCATACTAGTGTGACAAATGCAACTGGTAGCCACCGAGTACCGCGCAATGCCTCGTCGCTACGCATGATGATGATTGAATGGATCCGGATGTTAGATGAAGTTCAAAATCAGCCTTGGAAACAAGCTCTGAAGTGATTGTAGGAATCGACACTGGCGAAATCAATGCTTATCACCATGCGACATAAGATGGGGGCGTAGAGGCAATGGGCGTCTGCTGTGCCTCAAGCCTGATTTCTAAGTCATCATGTGGTATTGTCCATGACAACAACCTTGGTACTTGTCGTGATGCGATCCGGGGTGGCTGTATTACTCTGATCGTCCGGTATTCCCACTGTGTGATATGTAAAAGCTAGTGACACGAGAATCAGTTTTACGTTACACCTCTTGATAGCAGCACAAAGGGTACAAGCGCATCATGCGCGAGGCTTGTACGTCTGGGCAAAAATGCAGAGCTCCTGGCTCCGAAAAGGTACCATGATGACCTTGATAGCCTTGATAAACGGCTCAAGCTTTTCAAGATGGCTGGGATTGGTGGCGGCGTTAGAAACCCTGAGGTTCATGCCGGAAAATATAAAAGCAAGTTCACCTCCGGATTGACTTTGAAAATACTTCAACTTCTTCCCTCTTACCTCTCACAACCTAGGTACCCACAGACACCATTGTCCCTGTCGAAAAACTTCGTTGCTCATCAATTCATCATCCACATCTGGATGCTACTTAGCAAGTGGTGTGTTACGCCCTCTAATCGGTCCTTCCAGGTCTCGTGGCACGGCCAGAGTGTTTCTTTTGGGCACCGAAGTGGCCCAACAACTGTGCCTTCCATTTGCATCTCACGAAAGAGGCCCAAATCACCCGGTAAGCCAAAGATATTGATTCGGCTTGTCACTTGAAGTCAAAGACCACTAAGCAGAAGAAAGGTCACCATGAAGTATCTTTTCCAGGAGGTACACCTTTCCCTCAAGTTCATGGAGACCGGCCGCGACTCTGGTCCGCCAACATGGGGGTTCTACGTCTACCGAGCAACGTCCTCCAACAAAGATGAGCAGCTTTGGGAAGATTTCCTGGATTATCTCAAAAGATCAGCCTTACAGTTCCTTGTCGATAATTGCCAGTCTGTGGACAAACCTGCAGAGTCTTCTACCACTGAGCACCCAGCTCCCACTGCGACAGACGCGGATGACGAGGACACCAGCGGCGTCATCGACAATGTTGCGAGCGCAATCAGCTCGCTAAGCATCGGAGATACAGCCACATCAACCGCGCCGCGGACGGTCGTTGGTGCAGATGCGCACGGGAAGGATATCACCCCTGAAGACAGCCGTCTCATGTCGACTCTCGACTTCCGCATCTGGGACGACATCGTCCCGGGCAGGCTCAGCATTGATGAGGCTAGGTCCGCCTTTGCCAGATGGGCCCGCGGCATCCGCGATGCAAACCGTCAGCAGTATCTCATCAACTGGTCGCGGTACCGTTACTTCCTGTACGTGAACGACGATGTGTTGCGTAGGTACGAGTCCGCTCGACAGGCCGGGAAGGCTCAGTGCGAGATTGACGACGACACGGTGGCCATTCTTGTGGAAGCGCATCTCAGCAGGTGGGAAGATCGGGACTCGGATGACGAAGAGGGTGAGGACGACCCTGAGCTTGCGATGGGGTGGCAGTTTGTCCGTCCTTGGGCCCTTCCCGCAATGTATGACGGGCTAAATTATGGTAACTCCGGGTGGTACGATATGTTCGTCACCCCACCGGCAGTTCGCGAGGACTTTTATGTGTAAGTGACACGGCGGGCCCCGCGTCAGTCGGTCCGCTAGACGTGCCAGGATGCTGCAATATGGGCGTTGAAACTTGGTTTTGTGTTCTTTTGGGACGTCATTCGTCTGAGTCTTTGGCCATGTGCAGTCTGTTTGCGTGTTTCTTCAAGTCTTCCAAGAAGAATAGAGAAGATGAAAAAACTACCTCTGGACCCCGTCTTGCTGCCTATTTGCTTTCATCTTAGTCTTGTTGCACTCGAAGACACGGGACAGACTTGGTCTGGCGGGAGCCTGCGGATTTGGTGGCCACGCGCTGAAAGTCCGCCCCAAAGTCCGCACCGCACCGTGTCTAAGACTCCATATGGAGTCAAAATGTTGTGCTTAGTCATGCTTTCGGGGAAAATAAGTGATCGAAAAACCTTCCGAGCCACTCATGAGCCCACTTGGAGCCTTAATGATTTGTCGTCAGCTCTGAAGCAGTTGCTACAGTTCTGGGTCGCTGCAATCCCTCGCACATCACGTCGGTACTGATTGAGCAGCTTAAGGTATATTAACTTGACCCCCCTTGCAACTGTTGTTCGACCAGGCCACCCAAAGAACGAAAAGGGAACCGCCGGAATAGTGAATCATGATGGCAGCGATAGACCCCAAAACACCTGGACCGTTCATTCCTCTCGCCAGTTTGGCCCACGACGGTTGGTCTAACGACAACGAAGCCACTGCGACATGCCTTTGCGGCACCGTGCAAATTGCCTTTGTGAGTCCAAGAGACTGAGAAAGAGCTTCGGGTACTTGCCTTGTCGAACCAAGTCGAGCCCGCGACCGATGATGTTCCCGATGCTGACGCCGTCGCAGTCTACCAAGGCGGAAGACATTCTCAATCGCTTCGTGTGTCACTGTACCGATTGCCGCAAACTGAGCTCGTCAATGTTTTGCTCGGCTTTCAGCGTGAAGGAGCAGGCTGTCTGGTACATCCGCGGCAAGGAGAACCTGAAGACTTTCGACCACCACCAGACGATCGCCACAGGTAACACGATGACGAACCACTTTTGCACAACTTGCGGGATCTTGATGTACCGGAGTAGTACCGGGTTTCCTGGAGCAGTCATCATGAGACTTGGCCCTGTTGATGATTTCCGTCTCGCGGAGACCAAGCTCAGGCCGGACATGGAGGTTTTCATCGGCACGAAAGTAGATTGGCTGCCGCCGATTGAGGGCATGGCTCAAATTGGGAAGGTGATGAGGTCGAAGCATATTGAAAATCTTTGAATCACGTATCCGAAATAGATCACCTTAACTGGGGGTTCGCATTGCAGGCTTTCCCATTCTCAAGTGTCGGGATACTCATCAAGATTGTTTGTCACGAGTCGAGAGCTACGTCACGCTCGTGACGAAAATCCGCGTCGATCTATGTGTTGTTGCACAATGCACCTCATCTGATCGCAATCTTCGCCTCTGTGTCACTCAAAAATCACGGCTCCCCGCAGCGTTCGGCCTACGTGGCCTCGCACATTCATTCAGTTCTTCACCATCTGCTCGATCGCGTCCCACTACAATTACATCACACTTCGAGTTTTCTGACACCATGCCAGTCCAGGCCAGGCTGCAGAGTCGTGGATTGTCAGGCTTGCAGCTACACCAGCAGAGTCGTACTGCCCGTGTGCGCACCGAGACATTGAGGTGCGCGGCATCATGGTCACACGAGCATCCGGCTTGCTGCATCGATTCTGAACAAGTGAGTTCATGATTGGCTGGCAATGGCCAGGTCTAGATTGTAGACTGCGTGGAAAGCTGTGGCTTTGGTCATCCCAACCACCAGAATGAAAGCTGACACTGAGTGACACGGTCTAGCAGACCGCACATACGGATCACGATGCCACCCTGCGGTCAATTAACTCAATTTTGGTGCATCACAGTGTGAGACTCAGCTTTTTTTGCTTCTTCTTTTTACCCCGAGACATTTACGACACGGAGAATAATTCGTTTCGGGAGCATGTACGGTCCGCCCTCGGCGAGTTTGTCCTGACGGTTGCCAGATCGGCGACTCAACCTTACCACGGCGACGACATCGATTGTGATCAAAGCACTTTGAACTCTGGTCTTGTGTTGAGTAGCCGAGGTCCTTCGCAGCTTGTAGCATAGATGGACATGGGAATGCGCCGTTACGATGGAGCCCAATGGTGCGGGCTGGATGGCGGTCTGGAAAGGATACTTCTTGCTGTGGCAAGACGGGCAGGCAAAATTTACAAATTGAGAGACGTAGGAAATGCAGGCCGTCAAGACCAAAATATTACCAGTGTCCGCCAGGATGGCTCACTGGTCGGAGACAAGGTGAAGACACAAGGCTGATGCTGTACAATGGTGGCGTGTCGAGTGAGTGAAGGCGCTGCTACACGATTCATACTTCATCACAATGCGAGGGCAAATACTTTTTGCTCAGGTTCAGTGGTTAGGCAATCACTTTGATACAGAGACTACCTCCTTTGACTCTCGCTGCGCAGTTGCCTCAACCTAGCATCTGGACTTGGCTCAAGGAGCATGAGTCATCTGCGCCACAGCTTTCCAACGTGCCACTCTGGAGGAGGTCAAAATTCCCTTTGGGTCGTGTTTCGTGTGGGTGAGCAAGGCTAATAAAGGCGAGAGGCCTCGTCTTGTTTGTCGACCAGCTCTGCAGTATCAACCTCAGCCTACTTGCCCTGGTGTTCATCAGACTTGCCACCCTCCGACTTGGAGTCATCCTTCCCAGATGCACCTTCGGTAATAGCTTTGTGCTCTCCAATCTTTGCAGCAAGGCGCTTTGACTCGCACCGGCAGACGCAGTTGTCCAAGCACACCTGCGATGGCCCGTTACAGTGAACCCACCCCTTTTCATCACACCTGCAGAAGGTGGGAGACTGAAGGCATCGAATGATGACGCCGAACAGGCTACAGTAGATTTCGCAGTCGAAATTGGCATTGCGGTCCTCGAGGGCATTCTTGGGGATCATGGCCTGAGGGTTGATGGTGAGGTCGGGGGTCTTGATGTCGGTGATGGCGATGGTGTCGGCACCGTCGGTGCTGAGGATGGGCTCGGGACTGCCAATGTCAAAGATGCCCTTGGACTGCTCGATATCATAGGGATCGGCGTTGTCGGGTGCACGAGTCTGGGTGGGGGCGCCGTCGGCATGATGGTGGGCAGGAGCTGCGACTCCAGAAAGAGGACTGGCGATCACGGCCGTCGCACCCAAGAGGACGCCAAATGCGGCGAGAACTGTGACTGTGAGCTATTGCTGTTTTCAAGGGAGGGAAAACACAATGTAAACTGACGGGTCAACTTCATGATGCTGAATATCGCTTGCTTGCTTCTGGTTTACTGAAGGTGATGAGAGAGGTGAGTGGGTGAATTTCAACTCGGTCAATGAGAATGGATGTCAAGTTTGTTGTCAAGTCCGTTGCCAAGTTCGTTGAGGAGGGTCGTTAACTGTGCAGGAATGAAGAAGTAGAAACTGACTGAAGGGTTGTAGATGGTTGCTTTTAAATACGGAGACGCAACTGACGCCTTCCTGGAACCGTGCCTGCCCCCTTAAGGTAGGAAAGTGAATGAACACCGGGCCATTCACTAAAGATGCCTATATGATTCAACACCACCTACCCATCGCCTAGGCAGGGGCTCAAAGTATCTTCAAACCTCATTAATTCAAGACAATAGGCTCAATGCAGGGAAAAGAACTTCAAGGATATTCAATCAACCACTTCTTCAAGAAGCGTAAATGCCTGCGAAATCCAAGATCTCACATGTGCTTCTTTTGAACATGAGATAGTATAAGAGCACAAAAAAAATACCCGAGAGGTGCATTCCCTGGGTCAGGGATCGAACTTCAGACCTGAAGGTATGACATGTTCTAGAGGATCAAAGGTGTAAATGCCAATATCTCATACAACTAGGCCATTCTCCAGGCCTTGGTGACAGCAGACAGTGGTCTTTGATCCATTAGTCCCTAAGGCACATTTTTTCCATTGACAAGGCAAACACTCCAGGTCAACATCCACCTCGCGCAAGGCATTGCCATTAACAGATGATGCAGGGGCGCACACCGGTCCTTACCGAAGATGGCCCGTGCTCAAGCGACCCAAAGTCACTCATCCTGCTGACGTCATGTTCCACGACAAAATGGCTTGCACCGCCTCAACCCCTCCCCCACCTTGTTTCCAGATCGCCACAGACCACATGCCACGGACGGGAGCTTTGAAACCGCCCCAACCGATGATGAGCATACCCATCATGGACTGGACCTGACTCTTGCCTGTCCCTGAGCCACCATCTCTTACACTCTCAACGCTAGCCTCACTGAGACTGACATATCCTCATCTGTCTTCTGTCTTTTATTCCCTCCTTTGACCCACCCATTCTCATCCTCTTCTCTTTCCTGTGTCATCCACCTCAGCCATGTCTTCCCCCTCACCACCCTTGACCGCGAAGCAGACGACGGCTCTATTCAACATCCTTACCCACCACGAAACCTATGACGAGATCGAGGCTCTCAAGCGACCTGACACCATCTCCAACTATGGCCATCCCTTCACCTCTGAAGCGTATATCGAGAAGGGCAGCCCGATAGGCAGTTCAAAAAACAGCTCCAAAGGCAGCCCCAAGGGCGCGACGCCCAACGGCAGTATAAAGAGCACCAAGAACTCAAGAACATCCACCGATTCCATCGCCGCCTCGCCCGTTCTCCAGACCCTCCTTCGCCGCTTCCTCCTGACACTGCCTGGCCTGCGCGATCTTCCCGAGGATTTCTGGGGCGTTCGCGTCCAGGGTCTCTTGACGCGCCTGGCAGCTGCTGACCTGTCTGAAAGCTACGACAAGGGCGCCTTGGGCACTAGGAAGGTCCTGGCCACCGCCTTCTCGGCCATGATCGAGTCCATCGTCAGGGGGTGTCTTGGCGGGTGTCCGCCCAGCAAAGGAACCAGTGATAAGAAGGAGAAGTACGATCTCAAGGATGCGAAGGAGCTCGAGAGGGCGTTTAACGATGTGCTGTATGGGGTTGTGTATGGCGACTTTATTGATGACATCACCGTTCATGTTGAGAAGTCGGCGGATATCGAGACGCACTCGCCCAGGATAGCGGCGGCGGTTGAGTACTCCATTTTACAGTGAGTTACTCATCTCGAATCGTCGACGACATGCTTCTGACACACTCAGCCTGGCGACACTCTTTCATCAGATTTTCATCCTATCGCCTGAGGGCCAGTATCTTTTGAAGCTCATCGAAAGCATCCACGGCATGCTGCCGTATGCCGTCATCCGCCAGACATTGCGCATGAGCAATGCTGCTACCATGATGTCCGGCATGCTGAAGCTATTCCTTTCGAAGCTCAGTCTTGGTGGCATATCGAACTACATAGGCCTGACAAAGAATGCCAACGACGGCATGAACCTTCTTCAACGGTAAGCGCGCAGCCTCCAGTCAAAGATCGTTAGCTCATGTTTCCAGCATCATCTCCGTCGTCACCGGCTGGGACAGCGCCGAGTTCAAGAAAACCCTCGACAAGATCGAGAAGAGCGAGAAGCCCCCGAGCAGCGACGTCCTCGCAGCCCTCAAAGCCCACGCCAAAGCCTCCTCGTCCGTCCGCGCCACCACTAGAAAGGAGTCTGAGAAAACCTCCAAATCCATCATCACCACTATTCTCAACACCGCCGACCCGGCACTTGCAACGAAGCTCTCGGCAGAACAACACGCTCAATGTCAAGAATACTACGCCGCTCTCCTCTCGATCCGCGACCGCGACGAGCTCACCACAGCCCTGTGCACGCAATCCCCCGATCTCTTCACCCAGACAGTCCGCGACCTAGTCGGCGGCTTCGAGCCCTACATCCGCGCCATTCACGACAAAATCGACCTCCGCGAGCACGTCCAGGACTACCAGGACTTTGTCGACCAGTTTATTGCCGCGAGCAAACCGCAAAAGGGCGACAAGCCTGACGACGAGGCGCGACTGCCGTCGGTAGAAGACTACGTCAAGCTGCTTAGGAAGAACAGGCACATGCTGTACAAGTGGATGCACTCTGGTGCGGCTCAGGCGCCGGAGGTGCGCAACGTTTTCAAGAACTGGGCGAAGGAGGCGGTCGTGCACTTCCGCAAGCCGGGGGTTGAGGTTACCGTTGCGGGGTCGTCTGCGCATGTTGAGGGGACGATGGTCGAGAGCATGGTTGACGCGTTCGGGGCGCTGCCGGATGAGATGCAGAAGGAGCTCTTGTCCGTGATTGATGCGCATGCTGCGCATCTTGACGAGTTGGAGAAGTTGTCGATGGGGCGGATGCAGCAGATTCTTGACGGGGACTCGAATACGATGGCCGGACCGGGAATTTTCCTTGTTTCGTGGCAGGAGTTGCTTGATAGCACGCCCATCACGCCAGCTACGCCTGAGGGGAAGGTTCGTAGTGGCAAGGACGTGCAGAATAAGACTGCGGAGGGCAAGCCGGGAGCAGATGTTGCCGAGGAGACGAAGGAGGATGAGGAGACGCGGAAAGAGGGCGAGGAGGCGAGGAAGGAGGTTCTGGGCTCATTGCCTGAGGGTCCTGATGTGAAGCCTGTGATCGAGGTGATGGGGGCTGTGTTCCGCAAGCTTATCGCCGATGCTGAGGGTGGTGATGATTCGGGTAGCGACATTTCGATAGACTAGAGGTAGGGGGAGTGATTATGGTCTTGGCGTCATGATGATCAACGAGGAACATGCTGCATGGTGTTGTGCTCTCAACTCTTGATTTTGGACACAGACCTTGGCGTTGGCTGGTTCGCCAAAGCGACTAGACGTCCTAGACTCACAATAAAGACATGGTAACACGAATGCAGTCAGTTTTCTTGTCATTCGCTGTAGTCACAATAAGCATCAGCTTCGTTGCACGACCACAAGCAAGTATCACGATCGATAGAGTTCCGTGTTACGACTTTGATCCATTGTTACAACGTACACGACATGCTGGTACCGACTCCATGGTAAACAACTTCTGTGCTCGCACAAATGCTGCCGCGTCGGATACGACACTGTGCGGCCACGTTGTGTCCTAGGTATGTGGTGCTAGTGCCACCTCAGGATTCTTGGGACGGCATCGTGCTTCCACGTCTATTTGGACTACATCCCTTGAGTTTCTCCTGCGGGTCTCAACACCAGCTCTGTCATCTGATCTCACTATGAAGATGCTTTTTCATGAACTGCCGCCTCTGTTGCAGTCTGGGCATTACCGTCTCCACAGATTACGCATCCCTTTGCTTTACCACTTCAGTCTCGAAATCGAGACCAGCCTGCTGCCTGATAACCCCATACATGGCTGACGAATCAAGCGGTCGACCTGCCGAAATGGAAAAATTTCCTGCGTCGGTCAAATGTTCCAGAGCAACCTCAGCAACCTGAAGCCGCGTCCCAGCCTTCTCAGCAACGTCGATGCCGTGGCTTACATCTTTCAGGGCCAGGGTCAAGTCTGAAAATGGGCTCTGATCGCGAGCGGGCATGTACGCGCCCGTCGTTAGCCGTTTCGACATGGACAATGCGAGAGGGCCATACTGGTGCTCGATGAGGGTTTCGAGAGCTTCGGAGCCGAGGCCGGTCTTTTCTGCGAAGACGTGGGCTTCTGCTACGAGTTCCATCATTCCAGCAGTCATGAAGTTGCTATACTTGTCAGCTGGATTTCGAGACATGTACAGAGTACTGACCCTGCTGTCTTCAGCATGCTCGACTGTGAGACGTCTTCACCCATGCGGATCATTGCTCGCCCCATGACGCCGACGATAAAAGGGGTGATGGCTTGCACGGAATCTTCAGGGCCAGCAATAACCCAGAGAAGCTTGCCTTCCGCAGCCACGGGGCTGGCTCCGAAGACGGGGGCCGCGATGAACCTGGTGCCTTGTTCAGCTAGACTACGCCCGATGTTTGTTGATGTGTCAGGGTGAACGGTGGATGTGTCGACGACAATTTTTCCCGCAAGCTCATCACCAGCAGTCTCAATGATTCTCCGTATGACAGACATGACAGCGTGGTCGTCACTTAGTGAGATGAAGATGATGTCGGAGGTTGCGATGAGTTGAGCCGGCGAAAGGGATGAGACGGCGCCAAGAGCCTCGAGTGATTCGCCACGGGCACTTGTACGGTTCCAGAATTGTAGATTGGGCGCAGAAGTGTGGGTGAGATGCTTCTGCAGGTTCGTTGCCATTCCGAGGCCCATTGAACCAAGGCCTATGTTGGTCAGCTCTTGATGCCCATGGGATTTCTGGTATCGCTGGTACCTATCCATCCGAGCCTCGGATGTTGGGCTGATGATGTAGCCATCTTGAGAGTTCGTCTGTGGCTTTGATTTGCTTTTAACGGGGATTAGGGATATAATGAAGCATACAGCATGGCTGGGATGGAGGTGTAGGATTTACCTACCAGTCACTCGAGTGGAAGTCGAGTTGATTGATAGACGGGTTGACTCATCCCATCTCGTTGTTGCCATAGAGGACTCGCAGCTGCACCCAGCTGCCTTCAACAGGCAGAGTGCGACCCCGCATTGAACATCCCGTCCCGATCAGGCAGGCAATTCAGCAGCAGGGCAGGTTTTACCGCGCTTGTCAGGGACAAGCTTAGCTCGGGCACTGCCTTGATCCAGGCGGGGGGGACCTTTGCTGAGGCCCCACACACGTTAAGCTTCACCACTGGCGGTAGTGATGGGATGAATAAAGACGTAAAGATGAGCTAAGGACGGCTCCCTCGCTTCCCTTCGGACGCCCGAGTTGATAAGCCTAACGCCGGAATTGCAGATGGCAGATCAGCGGTGAGATGAGGGGTTATCGCCATGGACGCCCACCGAAGAGGCGGCAAATGCAAAGAGGGGAATGGCGAAGAAATCGGCAAACAGGATGAAGCCCAGTTGAAGCTTCACGTGGGGTCTGGAAGAAGGTGCGACCCAGCGGCTGTGGCTTCCCTCAAATAGCGCCCCTGGCTCTTTCCCCCAAATCTCGCTCGCCTGTTCCTTCCCTTTTCCCTTTCTCCTCGATCCAAGCTCGCTTCGACTTCACCTTCAGACTTGGGGTCCAACCACCAAGCATCAAGCAAACATCGAGGGAGTATTCGATTTTCATTAGCATCATTAGTATCTTCACGAGCATATCCATCAGCATTATCCAACCAAAACCCTCGGCCCTTGCCAACACCTTGGCCTTGCCAACACCTTGGCCTTGCCAACACCTCACGATGGTGTCCTCCAATCCCGTCAAATATGATTATCACCCCGACGCCGACGCCCAGGCAGCGGCAGCTGCTGCTACAGGCCACCGCAGCTTCTCTGCAATCCCTACACCAACTCCAGGCGTGACGGCAAACATCACATCTCCGGCTGACCCCGAGTCGCGCTCCAACTATTCCGAAATCAATGACCCCTACGGCCTCGGCGCGCAGATCAAGTCGGAATCAGACATTGGTCGCATCCCTCAAAACAGCGCCCGCAAGCGCATTCACACCTTCACCCGTCCACATGCCGCCCGCCGCGAGCGTGGTCTACAAGAGTTTTACCGCACTCAGAACGACAAGATTCGCACTCTCCTCAAGAGCGTCGACGACCATGAACGCGAGGCAAAGGAATCACACGGCGACACCAACCTTCGCTATCAGATTGCCGTCAAGGGCAGTCTTGCCGCCAACTGTGTGCTCGCCGGCTTGCAGCTTTATGCCGCCGTTTCTTCTGGGTCGCTATCTCTCTTCACCACCGCGGCGGACTCTGTCTTCGACCCTCTGTCCGGCCTCATGTTGATGCTGTCCCACCGCGCCGTCAAGAAGGTCGACCCCCTGAAGTATCCCTCGGGCCGAGCCCGCATCTCCACCGTTGGCAACATCGTCTTTAGCTTCATAATGTTTTCTGTCTCTCTTGTTCTCATCGTCATGTCGGCTCGAGAGCTGGCCGAGGGCTCCAGCGAGGAGACTAACAAGTTCCACTTTCCCAGCGTCATCGCCGTCTCCATCGCCTTTGGCACCAAGCTCTTCCTCTTCTTCTACTGCTGGTCGATCAAGCACCTCTACTCCCAGGTTGAGATTCTGTGGCGCGACCACCGTAACGATTTGCCCGTCAATGGCTTCGGTATCTTGACGTTTGCCGCCGGAAGTAATATCAAGTGGTGGATCGACCCCATGGGTGCCATCATACTGTGTGTTGTCATTGCGTCTCTCTGGCTGCGCACCGCCTACGAGGAGTTCCAGCTCCTCATCGGCGTCTCGGCAGAGCCTGAATTCCTGCAGCTCATCACTTACATCGCCGCCACGCACTCTCCCGATATCAAGCAGATCGACACTGTGCGTGCCTACCACAGCGGCCCGCGTTACATTGTCGAGATTGACGTGGTCATGGACCGTAACGAGCGTCTGGAGATTGCCCATGATGTGGCGGAGGAGCTGCAGATCAAGATTGAGAAGCTGCCGGGCGTGGAGAGGGCGTATGTGCACATTGACTACGAGACAAGTCATAAGCCGGTATGTTATTCTTGTTATCGATGATGGTGCTCAATGCTGACTAGATGCAGGAACATGATCTGAAGAAGGATCTCTAGTGAATGCCTTTGTATTTGAAGATGGCCGAAAGGATCCGTTCGATCAGTGCCTAGTTCTCACAGAAGATTGTTCAGCCATGGTAACAGGCTTTCATCTTAAGTCGCATGATGACGCTCTGGATGACATGTAAATAATGTACCATCTCAACACCTTTGCTCTGATTGTCGTGCATTGCATCACGACGGGCCCTCGGACGCAGCACCGAGACTGTCGTCCATACGCAACCTTTGTCTGATATCCTCGGGCACCTCGAACGCCTTCTCGTCAGGCACCAGACCCATCTCAAGCAGCTCTCCATCAGAGACATCAGGCCTCTGATCAAGAACTTCCTTCAGCTTCCTCGCCTTGTCAGTAACATCCTCAATCTCAACAACCCATTCCTCCGCCCAGTGCCTGCTCAAACTCCCCGGGATTCCAATCTGTATGCTCCTCCAATCCAACCTCCCCAGCCTGACAGTCCTCTCCGGATCCCACTGCACCCTCACCTCGCCCTCAGCCGCCGTAGCCTCGGAAGCAAGCACCCCCCTCCGCAACAGCGTCAAGAAGTCACCATGCCGCATCTTCAGCGCGAGGATTCGCTCCTGCCTGGCATCCTTGTACGAATATCCCGCCCGATAGAGCATCCACGCCCAACTCGGCTTGACCCACGTCATGCGCGTGGGCTTAAAGTCCGGCGCCGCAGTGAGTTTCTGGGCTGCGACGGCGGGGTCGGCGATCGCGGCGCTGTAGGCTTGGTAGAGGGTTATGGTGGTTTCGCTGTAGTTGGCGCGGATCTGCCGCAGGGGTGGCGATGGGGAGGGCTTGGGATTTGACATTTTGGTGCTGGTGTTTGCCTTGATGGAGAATTCGGATGGAGATGAGTGGAGCGGCAATCCCTCACTTCGACTTCGGCCCTGGGAGATCGCGGGCCGTTATATGGATGTTGCGCACTGACGTTGTTACATTTTCTGGGTTGTTCAGCTGGCGGGCATGACTCCTACGGCGAGATGACTGATGGCTTCGCTGGCGTCTTTCAACAGCTTCAGCACGATGTTGTCTCAACCATTGGGGGATACTAATAAAAAGAATAATCGGAATTCCGACAAGTAACCAACACACATCACACCCCTGCTCTCATCTCAGCCAGTTTGGGACTGGAAAAGAACAGACCTAGGAGATGCCTCAGCGGACAAATCATTTCCCAACTTCTGCCCCCTCACGACGCCAGATCCTCCAGCAGGGCCAGATGCCAGGCCATACCCAAAAAGGAGCGCCTAAAAGCTCACAGCAATCTCGCGCGGTGCGACCCCGTTCCCCGGATTGGCTGCGGTCTGACAGCGACCGGGGTGTTCATGCACGAATCTGATTGCCGGGCATTTCGGCTTACCTTTGGGGGGGACGGAAGAGGATGAGGGTGTCGTCTTTCGTTTAATATGAAGATGGGCGCCGATTGTGGTGCGTGGCGGTGACTTTGATTTCCTGTGCGACTTTGCCTTGGTCATCTATCTGTTGATTTTGTATCGACGGTGTACACTCTTTTGCGCGTGTGTGACTGTTGACGAGGCAGCTGGGCTACACACTGCCATTGACGGCTTCATTCTGTTTCTTCTTTTTCTCTGTTTTCTCGGCTTTTTTTCTTCGGTCTCTTTGCGACTGACGATCTGGCCGACATTCATTAGCCAGACTCCCATTACTTATTCAACTTGCCCTTGCGGCACGAAACTTGACAGCTCATCAAAACAGCCAAACGAGCACACCACGATCGCGACATGATGTGCAGCCTCACCCGCCTGGCAGCCATCGCGCTCTGCCTCGCAACGACACCCTCCATCTTGGCGCAAAGCCTCGGATCAGTCCTTTCAGAGCAATCAAACCTCACAACCTTCCGCAACCTCGTGCGAGATAACCAAGACATCTACGCCGACCTCCCCAAAGAAGGCGTCACGGTACGTGCAAAACAGCCACGCGCAATCCAACCCTAAATCGACTAACAAGCGCCAGATCATCGCCCCAAACGACGCAGCCTTCGTCAAAGGCCAAGGCTGGGACTCGGACGAATCCTCCATCCCGGTATGGCTCCAATACGGCATGCTCGCAGGAAAGCACGAGCTCTCGGCCCTCTCACCCGGCGAAACGCAGACGATCCCGACGCTGCTGACGAACACGCGGTACGCCAACGTCACGGACGGCCAAAAGGTGCTCGTGACCGTGCAGCCGGGCGGCGAGGTCGTGCTGACTTCGGGCGCAGGCACGCACGTCACGGTCGTCGGGGCGGATATACCCTTTGACGGCGGGGTCGTGCAGATCGTCGAGTCGCTGATGGTGACGCCGGGGCGGCTGGAGGGGTCGATTCGGGATTCGTATACTGACCTGACGGGGTTCCTGGGCGCGTTGTACAGGGCTGAGCTCGTGGGGGAGTTTGCCGAGGCGGAGAACTCTACTATCCTGGCGCCGCATAACCGCGCGTGGCAGAGGTTTGGGGAGGGGTTTGAGGGGATGGATAGGGAGGAGCTGAGGAGGGTGTTGAGGTACCATCTTGTTCCCGGGCGGGTTTTGCGGGCTGCGGATCTGGTGGATGGGACGAGGCTGGTGACTGATGATGAGGAGGGGACTGAGGTGAGGGTTACGAGGTTCATCAATGATATTTACGTCGATACGGGGCGCATCATCCAGACGGACCTTTTGATTGCCAATGGCATCATTCAGGTCGTGGATGCTGTGCTCAATGTTGACGAGGGCGGCAAGAAGCCGGATGTCACGGCTTCGGCGCAGGCTCCGGCGTTTACGTTTGCCGAAGAGGACGAGGCCAGTATCACGGGATCCGCCGCTGATGTGCCTTTTACATCGGCTCTGCCTTGCACGGCCGAGTGTTCGACTTCGACGAGTCGGAGCGCAGAGGCAACGGGGACGAAGGGTGGTAACGGCGGGACGGCGAATGGGGATGTCGATAGCGCGGCGGCGCGGATGGGAGTTGCGGGAATGGGTCTTGGGGGAGCCATGCTCGGTTTCGGTCTCCTCTTGTAAGCGATATTAATTGAGGTGTGAAGAAGAGAGTGTTGAGGTTTAGGCTCGGGATCAGGAAGAAGAACATCGACCTGAAGATCAGCCTCAGATTTTAGACCTCAGACGGACGACTGTAAGCCTTACGCACGCGACACCAGATGCTCCCTCATTTGATTACCATGTTATTTCCAACTGCCCCGCGTCCGCGTGGGCACGCACATTCACATCGCTCGCGCGACACGGACAGCAGCATGAACCTCACTTCCACGCCGACGACAGGGAACCGCATGTGAAACCCCGCGGATCACGACCGCCCGACACGACAGCTGCGACAGACAGGCTTGACAGGCAGGAAGAATGCCTTTTACACTGCGAAAGAGAGATCAGAAAAGAGGGGAATGGGCAAAAATAGGTGCAGGGGTCCCAGCCCCGGCGTCCAGGGGTGCCGCTCATCAACGACGTTTCATCATGGCTTCAGGTGACGGGCCTGAGCTCAAGGTGCCGCGATGCTCCCTCAAAAGGTGGTGATGCCCCGCGGGATGCCTGAATGGGGTGATCCTTTTGGAAGATGTTGGAGGAATTGATCGAATTCATGCTGGATTGATTGGGAACGAGAGCGTGTCGGTCTGTTGCGCTGTCTGTCTTTTCGGCCATTTTCTTCGACATTCCCCTTACCCTCCCCTCCGCCTGGGTGCGACGACGCGGAGCTGGCTCCAAGGGGTATTCGCAATGGGGCATTTTTCTTCTTCTTCTTTTTCTTCATCTTCGTCTAATGGTCATTTCAGCATGGCGAGGTTATTCACTCTGGCGCTGGCCATCAGCACAGCTGGCGCAAGTCCTCAGTTCATCCCCGTCGTGCCACCATCACAACAACCGACGACGACAATAGGCCGATTCCCAACACCCCCGGCGGTACCCAAAATGCAAAACCCCAGTGCCTGCGCCCAAGCAGCACAAGAAGCAGACGTCGCTCGAGCTCGAGACCCGACCGCCGTCCCGACCGTCGCCGCCCAGCTGGCCTTTGACTGCCTTCAGTCGGTCCCCAACAAGCCGGCTCAGGCCCAGCAGCTCGTCACGAGCCTTCAGGCGTACGTCCAGTGGCAGAGCACCCTTGCGTGGTTGAAGAATCCGCCGGCGAGCTACATGTTGCCGCCGGCCGATATCGAGGGCGGGCTCGCTGATATTGGGAGGACGGCTGCGGCGGGGGGGTATGGAAGCGAGTATAATTTCCAACTGGCCATTCTCGAAATGTTCGCATCGGCACATGATGGACATTTCAACTACCGCGGCGACGTGTTCAAGGCGTTTGCATTCGTCAACCCCCTCGCCTCGGATATCATCTCCGTGTCGAGGGACGGCAAGGAAGTCCCGCGGCTCTATCACGCCGGCATGATGGCCAACAGCACATCCGGACGCTTCCCACCGGCCATTGTGCGCATCAACGGCCAGGACGCGGCGACGCTCATCGAAGAGACGAATCTGCGGTTCAGCGGGTTCCAGGATAAGGATTCGCAGTGGAACTCGATGTTTCCGACCTACGCGAGTCCCACGGCTGCGCTGACGATATCGGCGTCGCTTGCTTTTCAGGGGCCGCAGTTGACACTGACGTACGATAACGGCCAGGAGAGGACGGAGCCGAGCTGGGCTCTTGTCAGGGGATCGGCGAATCTGACGGGAATTCGGAATGGAGAGGATTTTTATGAAAGGTTTTGTAACCCGGATTCGCCGACGAGGCCGCAGCCTCAGCAGCCCCAGCAGCCTCAACAGCCGCAACAACCTCCGCAACCTCCGGTGATGAATCGCCCGCCTCTGCCTGGCTACCCTGCTCCGATAGTAAGGGACAGCGGCTCCGACACGACAACGGGATACTTCCTGCAGGGCCAGGGTCTCGACTCGACGGCCGTCCTCGCAGTGTCGTCCTTTGCCCCCGGCGGCACAGTCGACACGCTCGACTACCTGACGGATTTCCAGACGACCGTCTCGGCCTTCCTCGCCCAATGCAGCCAGCAGAACAAGAACCGCCTCGTCATCGACCTCTCAGCCAACGGCGGCGGCCTCGTAGTAGCAGGCTTCGAGCTCTTCGCCCAGCTCTTCCCCGACGCCCCGCGCTTCCAGGCGACGAACCTCCGTCTCGCCGACTCCCTCGTCGCTCTCGCCCGCGGCGTCGACGCCCTGCCGTCCCAGCTGCAACCCTCTGACGCAAACCAGCGCGACGCCCTAGTTCAGCTCGCTACGAGCGCAGTCGTGGGAAACTTCGTCCCGGGCGAGGTCTTCACGCCCGCAGGAGACGGGTTCCCCAACGTAGAGGGCCTGCTTGGCCCTGTGCCGCAGAATGGGGATCTGTTCACTGCGTTTCAGCAGAGTCCGCTTAATCAGTCCAGTGCTGCGTTCAACCTTACCGGCGTGGGAAACAGGGCTAACCCCCCTCCGGCCGTGTTCCGTCCTGAAGACGTCGTTATCCTCACGGACGGAACGTGCGGGTCGACGTGCACGCTTTTCGCATATTTCGCCATTCTCGGCCTCGGCGTCAAGACGGTGGCGATGGGCGGTCGTCCTGTGACGGGACAGATGCAGGCCGTCGCTGGCGTCGAGGGCGCGCAGGTGTTCTTCTTCAACGACATGCAAGCTGATGCGGCGTCGGTGCTTGCTCTTTCGCCGCCGGATGTGAGGAGGCAGCTTGAGCAGTCTGAGCTCGGCGAGTTGGCGAAGGGGTACGCTATTCTGAGGTCTGCGACGCCGGGGTCGGCGGGGGCCGTGAACGGGAAGAACTCTTTCATGCCTGGGGATGCGAGCACGCCGTTGCAGTTTCTCTGGCAGCCTGCTAGCTGTCGGGTGTTTTACACGGCTGAGATGCAGGCTAGGGCCGAGGGGGCTTGGAGGGTCGCGGCGCAGGCGACTTGGGTTGATCAGAGCGTTTGTGTTGAGGGGAGTATTTCGAACGGAGGCGTTGGGGGGACGGTTGACCCGGCTTTTGGGGCCGTTGATCAGGGGGTTATGGTTCCGCCGCCTTCTGGGGGGGGGATCGGAGGGGTTCCTGCTGCTGCGCCTGGGGTTGAGTCGGGAGGTTCTTCTTTGGGGGTTGCGTGGTTGATGTTGGGGTTGTTGTTCGTGATGATGGTTTGAGGGAGCATCGGGGGACCGCATAGCATGGCGAGCGAGGCATTGATGGTCTGGTGGTTGGGCGTAGATACCCCTTGATATAATGATATTCGCAACATCTGCTAGATCGTCAGTGGGTGAAGCATGTTTTGATTACTCGCGAGTATCGTCAGGGTTAATTGATTGCGGAAACCAAGTCAGAAAGCCGAACTCAAAGCTTGCTTTGGTGGTCTCTGTAAGTAGTCCTGGATCATTTGGCATGTCCAGTTGGCTCGGCTTTTGTGCCACCCAGATGACGAGATGCCTTCAATACCAAGGCATATTATTCATAGATGACATTATGCAAACTTTATGCTCTGTGTTCCGGCAGTCAGATATTACTTCTTCATGTCCACAAGAGTACAGCTTTAACCGCCGGATCACCAACAGCGCCCTGCAGATCACCACCACCTCAATCAGCAGCATACCGACCTGACCAGTCTTGTACAGATCCCAAGCGCCAGAACGGAGAAAGGCAACGCTAATCTCTAATCTTAGACACTACCAACGGCCCGTAGCCGTAGCCGTAGCCGTAGCCCCCTTGCGTTGCATCAGGGGCCGTGCCACCAACGCTCCATTTCCCCCAGTTCAGGGCGGGGGACATGAACTGAGTGAGACCAACTCATGTCATTTGGACCAACTCTGTCACTTGGACCAACTGCCATGTCACTTGTCACAGTCACAGACGAGGTAGACTCTTGGCTGTCGCATAAAGCCGAACGATGCCCCAACATCCAGGCATATCAAATCATCAACTGGCCGGAAACCTTTCATTCAGCCAATGTCACGATGCTCGCCTCAACCAGCAGCAGCCGCCGCGCGCGGCACACCTTGATAACCCTCGCCGCCTTCACCCTAATCTACATCCTTCTCCTCCGCGACCCTCCAATCCATAACGAAACGAAACTCCTGCGACAACACATGAACGCCGACCCCCTACCTCACACCCTCGTCAAAAGCTCCTTCGACTGGTCATCCGTCACCTTCGCACACCCCCTGCAACCACTGAACCCTCCCGCGCCACCGCTGAGAACACGTCGTTCAGCCACCGTCCCTCGCATCCAGCATTCCTTCTCCGCCGAACCGCGCGCCGCTGCCATCCTCCGTGAGTCGCGCCGGCAGCAGGTCCGCGATGCGTTCGCGCGCGACTGGCAGCATTATCGCGCCCGTGCCTGGATGAAAGACGCCGTGAACCCCGTGTCTGGCACGGGCAAAGACCAGTTCTCCGGATGGGCTGCCACGCTGGTCGATTCTCTCGATACGCTTTGGATCATGGGGTTTCGGGACGAGTTCGACGAGGCCGTGGATGCTGTTGCCAAGATTGATTTCGGCACCTCGACCCATGGAAGGGTCAACGTGTTTGAGACGACGATTCGATATCTCGGCGGGCTGTTGGCGGCGTATGACCTCTCTGGACGGGATGTTCTACTCGCCAAGGCGGTGGAGCTGGGGAATATGCTTCTCGCGGGTTTCAATACGCCTGACGGGCTGCCGGTGGATTTCATCTCGTTTGAGAGGGCGAAGACGGGGGAGGGTCTGGCGGTCGAGCAGTGGGTTGTCTCTGCGTCGCCTGGGTCGCTGAGTCTCGAGATGACGAGGCTTTCGCAGATTACCGGCGACTTGCGCTACCATGAGGCTGTGACGAGGTTGATGCGGCTTTTCGAGGAGCAGCAGATGAAAACGCGACTCCCTGGATTATGGCCAATGTGGATCTCAATGTCGAGCAAGGACCTCAGCGGCAGGGACGAGTTTACCCTCGGCGGAGGAGCTGATTCGCTGTTTGAGTACCTCCCCAAGATGTACGCGCTTCTCGGCGGCGACGGGATGTACGCCGAGATGACCAAGCGGTTCATGAAGACTGCCGAAGAAACAATGTTCTTCCGCCCCATGGTGCCGGAGCAGGCGGATATCCTAATCTCAGCTAACGCTCGCGTCGCCGAGGACGGAACCGTGACGAGGGACTCGGAGAGCGAGCACCTGACTTGCTTCATCGGCGGCACGTTTGCTCTCGCGGGACGACTGCTGCGACAGCCGGCGCAGGTTGAGACGGGGGTCAAGCTTGCGCGTGGGTGCGCTTATGCATATGGTGTTTTTGCGTCTGGCATGATGCCGGAGCGGTATAACATGGTCCCCTGCGCGACGGAGTCGTGTGCGTGGGACGAGGCTCTCTGGGAGGCCCACCGCGTGACGGAGCAGCAGGCTTGGAAGGGGGGGCTACCTGGTGGTTTCACGACGGCCAAGGATCCGCGATATATCCTGCGGCCCGAGGCCATCGAGAGCGTCTTCGTCAGCTACCGACTTACAGGTGACGTGGCGCTGCTGGAGACGGCATGGGCCATGTTTGAGGCCGTCGCCAACGGGACGCTTGCTGAGTTTGGGCATGCGGCTGTCAAGGACGTGACGATGCCGCCGGGGGAGCTCGTCCAGGAGGACTATATGGAGGTAACGTCTCGACCCCTTCGCTGGCCTGTCTTGGAACAAGCCCCCACGAATCACGAATGACCGTAGGCTAACCCTCGACAGAGCTTCTGGCTCGCGGAAACGCTCAAGTATTACTACCTCGTCTTTTCTCCGCCCGACGTCATCGACTTGGATGAGTTCGTATTGAATACCGAAGCTCACCCCCTGAGGATGCCGACTTGAAGCTTCTGCTGGGAACTCGAATTACACGCTACAGCTCACGCTACGGCATCGTGTTGCCTCATTCGGCAGCTGAGATGGAGCCGGCGTGATTAGAGTTGGGCTACGGAGACGTATGCCGAGACGGAGTCCCGTTTCTCGGCCCGCTCGAATCGCGCCGATCTTGTGGTGGCCCGGACTTTGTCTGCTGTTTCCGGCCATCTCTGTCATGCAGATTTGTTCACCCATCCTGAAAGTCTGTTCAGCTGGAGTGCGCTGCTAACATGAAAGCCATTTCACATGCTGGGGGTGGCAAGGATCCATGGATAGGCGCCAGCACAGGACATCAGGCGTTGTATGCCCCAACTTGTACCGTGGCAGTTCATGGTGGACGAATCATGAGACAAGGGTGGTGGTATTCTTCTGTTGTACAGAATCATGTTGCCCAAAAGAATCTTGTTAAACAAGAGCATGTGAAAAGTGTGTTGAACGGTGTTGAACAGCAGCCTGCTGACAAAATGCTGTTCTACAAAATCATCTAAAGCAAATAGATGTTACACAAGATCCCATTGCACAGAAATGGGTACAACATGGTCCAGCAAGCAGTTACAACTTCTAAACATAATCATGACTCTACTGTGTACCCCCAAATCCACTCTAGTATATACTTCTGATCATCGCTCAAGTACGCCGTCTAATGACCAGAGTTCTCGTCAGTGTGCACCTTCCCAGTCCCTCCACCCGGGAGAGACGGCGTTGTACCATTCGAACTCATCTGTCCAGCATACAACTCCGGCCCCGGCATAGGCCACGTCATCTCCAATGTAGGCTCATGCAACGAAAAGTCGAACAGCTGCTTGTCCTCCTTGCTGTACAATGCCTGCGCGCTGACGCCCTTGCCAGCAAGGTCATCACGCCCGTCACCCGTGACTCGAATATTCCCGCACTGTGGATAGAACTCAGTCCCGTCTCCGAACATACCGAGGTGCGCTCGGTTGAGAGCTATGATTTCTGAGCGTATGACATAGTACCCTGGTGCTATATCCTTTGGGATGGTCGCCTCGATGATCCCACCGTTTGTGCGCAGTATATCCGAAGCCCATATGCCCTCAGAGTTAGCCGGGCCCGATACAAGACCGGACTCCTGGATCTTGGTCCAGAGGAGTGTGCCTTTGTCAACCACGGCGCAATCTCCATGACAGGGTGCGATGTATGTCAGTGTTGGGCCCGAATGAGCCCAACCTTCTGGACTGCGGATGGGGTCGGCTGACGTCCAGAGGATGCGAACGGTTGACCCTGCGGCGACGGTGCCGTGGTTTGCGGCGGGGGTGGCGCCGCGGCGGCAGATCATACCTGGGCTGGAAGGATCGAGCTCGGGACCTTCGTCCGGAGTGGTGAAGGGCCAGCCGATCGCGGAAGGGTCGGGTGAAGGATTCCAGTTGCGGAAACCTTCGTAGTCGATGCCGTCAAGAATGAAGGTTCTGATGTAGCCATGGGCTACTACTTCAACAGCAAGGGCAGGGAGGAGGAAAATGAGGGGAAGCATGTTGGGTGTTGACACTTAATATCGGTTGAAAGGACAACGTGGATATAGATAGGATGAAGGTTGCTTGTGTAGTGAAGTCTGCTCGATCTAGGGTCTGAAGGGCAGGCCATGGCGGAGAGATGTCAACTTGTTGGCTTATATAACCTTGGTGAGGTACTATTGAACTAAATTGACAAGTCTTTTGTCTCCAATACGAACCATTGACAAAATGCAGTCAGGTTGGTGGTTTACCTGTTCACCCATCAGAGAGAAGGTGTGACGGCTTGATCCTTTGTCCATTGTGCCGACATTTTAACAGCAACAATGCATCTGATCTTTGTTCAAAGCGTCAATACGCCTGTGCAATTATCGAACCTTTTCTGACGATGGATCTCATGAAGTAGGTTCAACATTTTCCAAAATTAAAGTAGGTATGCTCAAAGGCAGTATAACTTTCGTGATCGGCCGTTGTCGTCCTGGGTTTGTCGCGCCTGTCGTCACTGAGCCATCTTAAGGCATGGCATTACAATGAAGTCCCCTAAACTTCACGCTGAGAGCTGTGAGCCTATTTTCAATTGATTATTTTTTTTCGTTCGGTTCTAGCTATGAGGGGCATGTAAGACGACGACGACTTCGATGTCCAATTGATGCGCCTCTGACAGGCCTCGCAGCCAGACGGGGTCATTGCCAAGACTTTCAAACACTTCCGAGCGACAATGCCTGCCATTTATCGAGCTCTTAATGTGTAGTATGAGGGAATTAGTCGCGGAAGGCTGGGATACGCAAACAGTTCGAGCCTGTCTTCATCAGCATAGCGAACTCGAGAGGCATCCTCTGTGCTATCCCTCCTGACCATGTTCTCGGTCGTTCAAGATAATATTATTGAATGATTGCAACTGAATACGCCTGATTCGGAGGAGAGAGCCACCGTGTTGGAATAGACCATCCATCGTGCGACGCAGGGCGCTGGCGGGTTCAAAGTTGCCAGCTCATCCTCCGGGCAGAATGTCGTGCTTCCACACCTCGACGGCCCCCAACCACGTTCCCCCACTCTTCAGCAATTTGTGCCTCTTCGTCGGACAAGTCAAAACCTGAGGCGTCCGGAAGACGGAAGTTATCTACGCCTCCCGTGTGCAGTGCTGTGCGGGTAGGTCGGCAGATGGTGCATCTTGTCGCTCAGCCCCCAAGGAACCGGGGCTATGGGCGGTAAATAGCACCTGATGATTCGCTGTTGCAACCAACCGCATAACCCGAAACCACCCTCCTGCGTGCGACCTTGAGCCCCTGCTCTGAGTCCAGACTCCATTGCAGATACTGCTGGCGGCTCACGCCATTTGAGTTGCGCTCGTCCTGGTAAATGCACGTCGATCCTCCTCAGATGACAGGAGAGAGGATCAAAAGATCCTTTCTTCATTTTCAATGCAGCCATTCTTTCATTTGTCGTCGATTTTCGAGCCCCCCAGCCATGTACTCAGTCGTTATAGACGCCGAACACCACGAGCATGAGGCCCGAACGATGAGGGATGAGCCACGAGAAGCGACCTCTGCACCAAAGCAAGCTGGACTGCTGGCGAAGTGGTCCGTCTTCAGCGCCCTTTTGATCACCACAACCCTCAGCTCCATCCTCATTGTCGCGCATGTTCAAAGCTGGCTCATCAACGATACTTGGTACCAGTTTTGGTTTCTCTCGATCCGGATCAACAGAGCGGCTTTGCAGTCTGGCATTCAGATCATCGCTGTTCTCCTTGGGCTTATCCATGCTTCCGCAGTGGCCTACCTTGTTCAGTATGGCGCCAGTCTCGCCTTTTTCAACGGCACGAGCTTCACGACCCATAGCCTTCGAGCGGTGATCAACACGAGCACCCAGAGAGTCAATTGGAAGGGACCCCCACGATATCTACTACCCGTCTTGGCCATGTCTGGCCTGAGTTTGATCTCATCGGCCCTCTGGGTCGGCGCAATCACGCCCGTCGAAAGCAGCACAGTTGTCAGAGAGACTGTTCTTATCCCTTCGTACGACAACGTCACTCTCATCAAAGAGTATCCTTCCGAGATCAACAGTTCAGGACCGTCTGATATGGCTAAAGAAGGCCACTTCACCTACTCTGTCGGCACCAAACTCCTCGGCAACCTCATCGTCATCGGATCCTCCGCCACGACCCCCGATAATTCTACCCGCAGGCACCCCAAGATCGACAACACGCAGTACATCTACGAAGGTCGTTCTTACGGCGTCGGTTCCGCCGTCGGACTCAAGGACTCCGCTGTCTCCAACATCTCCTTCGCGACAGAGTACCGCTATACTGAGCGCGGCTACACCGCAAACGTTGAGTGCATTTACAACAGGAGCACCGCGCTCATCATCGGCAGGGAGTTCCCGTCGCGCATATTCCCTGTTCAGGGTTTCCTGCCCGACAGCACCGGCTCGCGCCAGTACTCCGAATATGTCGGCCACAGCCCAGATGCTATCGTCGCCGCAGCGGTAACATATAGCGACGATTCGATTAGGCGTTATATCGGATTCGTGGCCGGACAGAGCTATCTTGCGTTGAACGCCACGCAATGCACCGTCGACTTCACGCCGCGCCTGTTCAATGTGTCCGTGGCACTTGCCGGGCGGAACATCACGGTCACCCCGCTGGAGGAAATCGAGGACTTTGATCCGAAGCGTAATGTCACGCGGACGGTCGTTCGACAGTTTGAGCTCATCTCGAACGATTTGACCAATTTCTACGAGTCGGTGCTCGGCAACGCGTTCCTGTCCAGCATCAGGGCGTGGAATATCTCGAACAATGCTAACGGTGCGGCGACGGAGGAGTTCGCCACGCTGAGGGGGCTGGAGAACTCCATCATGGCCATGACGGATTCGATGCTCGCTGCGTACGGAGCGGCGCAGGTCATGGTGGGTGGTTTTTCTGAGGAGCAGGAGGCAGATGTCACTGTCGAGACACTTGTCATCGGACAGAGGGCGTATATTATTGCTGTGGCCATCTTGAACTCATTTATTCTCGTGGCTGTGATTGTGGAGGCCATTAGGACGAAGGGTTGGAGAGGCTTGTCGGCGCAGGATTTCACGGACTCGGAGTGGCTTTTACTCTCGGGGTATAGAGGTGGACTGATTGGCCAGGAAGCTGCTGGAGGTGACAGGTATCGGTTGCCTCATATTCGACGTGCGGGTACGAACAAGCCTGGCTTCTCGGTCTCGCAGTTCTCACCAAGGGGGGTCGGCGTGGGCATGGGCTTGGAGACGCGGGTGGTGATGGTGCCTGCTGGCGGCGGACGAGGAGGGAGGGATGGTCAGATGGCTGTGATGCTGAGCACAGATGTTAAAGCTTGAACTAGAGCTGTAATTGACTGGCGATGTCTGATAATGGCAGTCTTTTGGTGGCTGGCCGGCGACGCTGAGATGTTGATAATGTCATCTGACCTTACACAATCTGTTAACTGAGATGGGTCGTCATTGTATGCCAGTCTAGATCCAATACTCTTGAATATATATAGATCCGACCCCAGCCCAAGCACAGATACTCAACTGGACGATCGTTCGTTTTTACTTCTGTGCTGTTTCAAAACCAAGATTTACGCGCTATAACGGCCCGGCGCAAATATCTGGATCATCTTCGATCTGCATCGTGCACTCGATCGACTGGTATCGGCTGGACCCGCCGCGGCTCACGGTGATGGGCAGTGACGTGTTCCACTCTCTTTTAACCTAGAGAGGGAGTCTTTTCCAGGTGCAGGGAGTTTCCGTGATTTTCCGCTATCTCAGTTAGAAGCTCGGTCATGGAGTCATTCTCCCAATCTTGCCACGATGGACGCTCGATGAGTAGGTAAGACCCAGCGATCAAGTTTTCCTCGGGAGGCGTCTGCCCATCCAGGATCATGGAGCGGCCTCCTCGTGATTTGGCTTTCCGGCTGCTGGGATGTCTTCCAAACGGATGTGCTGTCCCCCAGACGAGAATGAGGTAAAAAAGCATTGGGTCTTTGTCTTTCTCACAAGCGTAAGAGTCGATATCGCTGGCGCTCATATCGCGGAACCGGGCGGCCAAACAGAACGCCGTCCATTGTCCTTTCTGCCCGCCGACCGGTACAAAGAATATTTCTCGCTCAGCATCCCAAAGACTTGAATGCCACCTTCTTAAAGCGTAAACCAGCAAATTTGGGTATGAGATTGGCTCCAAACGCAGGGCCGCCATACAGTAGGCGGCTCTGTGATAGGTTGAGAGAAGGGCCTGCCCTTGGTTCACTCGCGTAGCCCGGTAGCCCGGTAAGGAGATAGATGGTGTGACCTTTGTCCAAGCCGTGATTCTTATCGTAGTCGGCAGACCTGAAAGTGTTTGGGCGGGACCCGTCTCTGATAAAGACATTTGGACCCAATTTCTGGAGTGGTACAACGATCTCAACGCCATTCGGCGGGTCAGCGAGCCACCCTAGGCGCAGGTTGTAGAATGTGCGTCTCTCCTCTTCATTCGGCGAGTTTCTCGTGTACACCATCTCTCTGAAAGTAGTGAGACGGATGCCTTTGTTGGTCACCACAAACTCTGGCTCCATCATTCCAAGTTGATCCCTGCGTACGATGCCTCGACAGGATACTAAGTCCGCAGGACTGAGAGCCAGACATCCCCGCGCTGCGCCCTCTTCGATGTTCGTGGTGGGCTCGCTATGTGACCAAGCGAAAATGCTGAGATCATTTGTCTTTTGCATGATATGCTCCCGTAATCACAGAAATGCCTTGTCTTCTTTGCCATAGAGAAGCGGCATGTTGACATTGAAAAGCCCTAAAAGACAGTATGCTATGTCCTCCTTCCGAATAGTGGTGCGACGGGACGCCCAGGACATCTTCTCCGCGACGCAATGAGCTCCCATGCATGAACTGCAAATCAGGATCTGGTAGGAGATGTTCGTGATGTCTGCCAGCTGTCTGGCGAGTTCGGACTTGTTTCCGATTGAGCGCCAGGAGTTGTCGTAGGACCGAACAACTCTTGGAGCGACGAGCTCTTGTAGGGTCCATCCTCGCATGAACCAACGGCAATTTTTGCTTGTCATAGGGCTGCGGGTAGGCGCCGAGGTCCTCCAGATAGGCGTAACAGATCTGGGCGCGCTCATACCACATGAACATGGAGTTGATGGCTTCGCGCTGCTCGACTTGTCGATACTGCAGGTGTCAACCCAAACGTATTGAAGCCCTTCGGCGGCAGCGATCTCACAACTCCGCAGAATTTTCGACAGGCCTTTGGACCCAACGGGTATGTTGGATCGACGGGCCCATTGTCCGAAAGTGATCTCGCTGCCGACTTCAGTGCTCCAGGTATGAGATAGGATGGCGTAGGGTGGAATGTTCCCGAAGAATTCCTCAAGATCGAAGGTCTTGGTGTTAATGAGCCACATATCTAGCCAGCTCGCTCTGTACAACCACCTTGACTGCTTGGTGGTAAGATTAGATGGAGGCTTCAGTTGGCGGCTACTGCGGGTGCGAAGAAGGTTTGAACCTAGAGACCGCCAACCGTAAGGTCTACCAGACGCGACTCGCTACTTGAACCTCTGATATGTGAGAAGATATCATAGGGCAATGTGCACTTCGAGGCTGCTTGCGATGGCATGAGGGGCAAGTTGTCACGATGGAGGCGAAAGAAGAGGGGTCAACCTGGGGCTGAGCGCGTGCATATGCAGGGTTCTATCCACAGCCCCATTTCGTGGTGGCCGAAACTATGTATGGCTCCGGCAGCCGGACCAAATATAACATCAAGTGTTACAATCTGATGATAGGTAGGCCTTGATGATCTTGGAATAGACATTTGTCGCCACAAGTGTGGGATGCAGTGAACGATGAACCAGAGGTAAGGTGGCTCAAGCTGTGGCTCAAGCTGTGGCTTAGCCATATCTCATCAACTATCCTGTCTGACGTCACATGTCATTTTGCCAGATCCCCCCGGTTCTTCTCCTTCAACCATCCGCCATTTCGCTTTCCATCATCGTCGACATCCCCAGGGAACGCAGTATCTAGGCCAATGCTGACCAGTGCCAGGCATCTCAATGCCAGTCGAAAAAGCGTCGTATCGTGTCTCGCCAGCCTGGCCACACCAGTCCCGTTCTAGCAACTGCGCGTGCGGCGTACCACCATTCGAACATTCAAGCGAATGATGGGCAAACGGGTGAGGTCATCGTCCAGGCTTCCCTGTCGATGCTACGACCAATCATCACGATGGCTCGGTGCCGTTCCTGGATTGATCCAGTCGCGTCAATGCTGCTCCATGTGGAGGGCCGCCGAGCCTTGACCCTGACCACCCTCGGCGTCGCATTGCCAACTTTTGCTCCGGTCTTGCCTCCCTGTCGACCTGCGACCCTGAACAGGCGGAGAGTTGCATCCATGATTTCATATGGACCAAGCTTCCCGTCGCCGATCCGTGGAGGTGGGCGAAGGGGAGACTTTCTTCAACTCTCTATGGCCACCACTCCCTGACATTCATGGGCAGGTGACGGCTCTTCTTGGCCGTACCAAGTCTTACGCTCTAACCGTTTCCCAGTACCTGAGAAGTCAGAATATTGGTTGGAAATACCTGGGCCGAGGACCTTTCGAATGGTTGGAAGACCCTGGTTTGGGTCGGCCTTGCTGGCCAAAGTTGTCCGTGACCTGGCGATTCCCCTTAATGGATCGTCTCCTCCTCCATCATTCCACGTCTCTTCCATTTTGTTCATCTTGTTGTCGGGGTTGTCCGTCACTCTTGCTGTCTTATTTCATATCTGTTCCCCTCCTCTATCTCTCGTATCCGCTCGGAGGTTTCTTTGATACGACATCGCTCGCGCCCCAGCTAAGACGAACCCCAGCTACCGTGTGACAGCCATTACCACATTCGCCCCCCTCTACCCCAGTCTTGCGACATCATAGGCTGTATTGCAGTGTAGACAAGCGTGCTGCTCCCTCATCCTGCGAGGTCGACGTCAGCGCACACAAACGCCAGCCCAGCTGGAAGGCCACCGCATTCGCCATGTCTTTTACGAAACTCTTCCCATCATCACCCTCAGACTACGGCCAAGGGCCCCCATCACCTAGCTTCCACCCCACGCGACCGAGATTCAATTCCCATCTGACCTCTGATCGCCTCCGCGAAGCATCCAGAATGCCGGCCTCCATGGTCGGGAACATCAAGAAGGGCCGCCGGTCCGTGTTCAAAGAGGTTGGGCTCGACGACGACTTGAGCGACGATGGCTCGCAGGCTTGCCCGACTTCACCGAGAGCCGACCGAAAGGCATCTCTTGCCAGCGAGAAGGATTTCGGCGGCATCACAGCGCTGCCTACCAAACGAGAGCGGGAAGACGATGCAAACGACGCTATTCGACAAGGCGACCGCGATACCGGTGCACAATCGCATGATGAGAACGATAACGACCACGGTGATAACGACAATCGAAACGATGGCCATCAACCATCACGACCTGAAAGGCGGCGATCTTGGTATACTAAGCTGGCTGCTGGATACAAGAGGCCTCGCATCAAGACCGTGGCGACAGCGCCTCCGTCTTCTGTCTCGAGCCTGCAGCGATTCACCGTCATCGCTTTACTCATTGCCGTGGTGATTCCTGCTTTCAACTACCACAGCGGCCAGAAACAAGTCGACGTTGGTGTTGAGGCTGGCGTGATCCAGATGAGACGGACCAGCCCGACAGAGGTCTGCACCAGATGGGCGCACCAAGGCAAGTTCTCACGAATGTGGAAGTAGATCTCACGACTAACAAGAGCAGTGGCACAAATCAACGGCACGCTGTATATCTACGGCGGACAGGCAAAAACACGTGGCGATCAGGAATCAGACACGTGGAGTAAGACACCTTCTTTCATGCGATTGACCACCGCTAACTTCTAAGACAACAACTTCTTGACCCTCGATCTGCAAAACTCTTGGAACATTGACGACCCAAGTCTCACTGGGCTCGAGATCCCTAATGGACCGCCCGCCGTCTCTCTCGGCTACCTCTGGCAAGACTACGATAACTTGTACCTCTACGGCGGTCAATTCGCCGACAATGTCGACGATGGCAGTGGTGAGCCTCAGTACGCGACGCCCGACCCGATGGCGCTGTGGCGCTATGATATCCAGAACAAGGAATGGTCCAGCTTTGATGATCCGCGCACCTCCGCAGGCAACTATTCCACGGAGAGCGACATTCCTATTCAGCGCGCTGCTGAAGGTGCCGGTCTGTCTGTTCCTGAGCTGGGGTTGAGCTGGTACTTTGGAGGTCACCTCGACGTGGCTACGACTCGCGGCTGGTCCATTCAGGTTGCTCGACTCTACCTCAGCAGTCTGCTTGAGTGGACTCACCCCGGCTTCGCCAACACGGGTGTCGACACTCTACGGAACTCTGGCGCTGGTCAAGGCGGCACGTATCGGAACATCACAGAAGGTGGCACTCAGGGCGGCGATAACTTCCCCGAGAGAGCTGATGCTGTGCTCATCTTCGTTCCTGGATGGGGAAAGCGTGGTGTTCTCATCGGACTCGGTGGCGGTGCCGACGAACAGCTCACTGAGAACATGGAGAGATTGGACGTTTTTGACATTGAGACTTCCGAATGGTATAACCAGGAGACTTCTGGTGATCAGCCCCCTGTTCGAGTGAACCCTTGTGCTGTCGTTGCCAGCGCGCCAGATGCATCGAGCTTCCAGATCTACCTCTTTGGAGGGCAGGATCTGGTCACTGTAAGTCATGCTGCAGCTTGAGTACCTTGTATAACAACACACTGACAGTAGCAGGGTAACCAAACTCAGTACAACGACATGTACATCCTGACCATCCCCGCCTTTCACTGGATCCGCGTCGACAACGGCGACTCCTCCTCCGTCCCTGCCCCTCGAGCCGGCCACACGTGCACCATGCGCGACGGCCAGATGATTCTAGTCGGCGGCTACGTAGGCGAAGACATCTCCTGCGACTCACCCGGAATCTACGTCTTCAACGCTTCCTCCCTGCAGTGGGCCGACAAGTTCAACGCTGGTGACCACGACGCCGACATCAGCTCGGATAACCTCGTCCTCGCGAATTCTTGGGGCTACCGAGTTCCCGAGCCGGTGCAGAAGGTCATCGGCGGTAATGCCGACGGCAGCGCGACGCTCACTACCCCCTCAAGCGGACCGGCCACTGACGGCCCCTTCGCGACGGGCAAGCCGCCAGTCTTCACCATTACCGAGAGCGGCGCTACCGCAACCGTCACGCAGCCCGCACCAGGCGCCACAGGCGGCAACTCCAACACACCTAGCGAAGGCGACAGCAGCGGCGACGGCAACGGCAACGGCGGCAGCGACTCGAACCCCGGCCTCATCGCCGCGGGCGTCATAGCAGGCATCTTCGCCCTCCTCGCCGCCTACCTCGGCTGGTGTGCGTGGCTGTATCGCCGCCAGGTCGCGGCTTACAAGCAGCACCTCGCTGTCGCGAACCGGTACCACGGCGCCTCGAACGCTTCCTTCGGGCTCGGCGGCGGGGCATTCGGAGGGCTGCTGGGCCGCGGCCGGTCGGGCCGAGGTCACAACCGAGACACGAGCACGGCGAGCGATGAGAGCTTCGGGTGGGTCGGTCCCGGAAAAGAGCCAAAGTGGATGCCGGACGAGGTCACCCCGGGTTCCAACAGCGGGACTACGGCAACTGGGAGCGGAAGCGGCGCCGGCGGGTACGGGCGCAAGAGCGAGGATGTCAGGAGTGGACGGACTGGAGAGGGGACGAGCCGCGGGGCGCAGACTGATCGCGATAGTATCTCGAGTACCGAGGCTTTGCTTGAGGGGCAGGAACCGAGTTTCTTTTCGGTTGTCATGGGGCCGAGGAGGGCTTTGAGGGTTGTCAATGGGGCAGAGGAGACGCGGTAGATGCGTTATGAGCTATGAGTACACGACTGTTTGGCGTGCTGCCTGGAACTGTAATAGGTTCAGGGAGTTTGTTCAGCACGATGTGCGTTCGTTCGATACCCTTTCTTTCTAGCAGCATACAAAGCAATTGAGCGTTTAGTTGATTCATCATTCAGCCGTGCGCGTCAGACACCATGTAGTCGTCGGGGATGGCAGTTCAACATGAAGAAGTCGTGCCAAGTCTTCCCTATGCTGCCATCTCTTACTGCCACGGAACATCCTCTTAGCAAGTGTCAGACTGGGTGGTCTAGGAGGCAATGATGCTTTCTAGAGTTGTGTTCATTCTGAGTATCGACACAACTATCATGCCGGTGGCGTTATAATAAGATGATGAAAGATTGCAACCTCGGCGGGATTATGGCATCCTCCTTCTGAAGGCATCACGAGGTCCGCCATCGCCACGTTAGCATCGCTTCTAGCACTGGTGGACATTGATGACTTTGCACGATTTTACATGCTACCAGTATCGGCCGCGTGATCAAGACATATTCCACTTCGTAAGCCTCGGGAATCAATTGATCATCTCTCTTACGAGATACATGACCTTGAGAATTGCAGTATCATCCGTAGGCCTCAGCCGTACAAACAGGTGATCCGTATCTTTGTTAAACCCATTGCAAAACAACGCGAGGTCTTCTAAAAACTGGTTTGCTCTCGGGGAATCCCAGGCACCTTCCTCCTTCCGCACACGGTGACATCGACACCATCTGGACAGTGTTCGGTGTATTGAGGCGGGTCTTTACTGTTGGTGGTCCGTGCCCCACGCCCTGGGGTCCGTGCGCCCCGTCACCTACTAAGTCCGTAGTTCCAGGCCCACCTGCCTGCCTCTAGTGGAATACATATATATTACTAGTTCTATCTCTTCTTTTACCTCTATAGGTTATAAGCCCCTAAAACGCTCCGCGTATTATCGTTACTATAACGATTTTTATATCTTTATTAAGAGCTTTATTAGCTCTATCGTTAGATATTATTTTCATCGATTTTAGTATAGTATTATAGGAGGTATCGTATCTCTAATAACTACCTATAAATTTTCGGCTCCTAGTAGCTAATTTCCGGTTTTCTCGCTACCCACGCTCGGCTTCTAATAGCTACCTTTAGCTACTACTCCTTAATAGGCTCTAATACCTAATCGTTTATTATTATAGCTTCTTTAAACGCTTATAACGTTCTAGTACTAGTCGGAGAATCGAATTTCCGGGCTTAGTAACTTAACGTTACTATTACCTGCGAATAGGAGGACGTCGAGGAGTTCCTCGCAAACCCTGTTCCCGTACCTACTACCGTAACTACTAACGTAGTATAGTAGAAGCTATAGAAGGCGAGACGCGCTACTACTATGCGCCTCCTAGTTAACTCGATCGATCTAGTACTTCTCGACTGCCTTAAAGGCGCTAGTTAGGATATTACTAACTAGGACCCCTATAGCCTCTAGAACGTAGTCCTTTATATAATTCCGAAGGTCCTAGAAGATACTATCTATAACCTTATTCGAGAGATCGGTACCCTTAAAAGTAGTAACTTTCTAATACTTTACGCCTTCCTCGTATACGCCTAGACGCTTAAGAGAAGGCTCTGCGAACTTACTAGAGGCGACTCTCGCCTATATACCTACTACCTTCTAAATAGTATTAAGAGGTAGTACCCTACGTTATTCGAAAAGTATACTACTACTACTAATATATAGTAGAATAATATAGTACGTAATATTAGTTATAAGGCTAATACGTAGGAATCTATATATACTTCCTTACTATAGTATAGGGTTCCAGTAATTATAGTAAGAAAAAGGGTAATTCTACGCCTAACGCCGCTCCTATAGCTAAGAAGAAGTACCCTACGTACCTATATTACTTTAAGGAAGGTAAGGAGCTCTTTAACTATCTACTTATAGACTACTTTCTTCTCGAGAAGAATATACCCTCGAAATAGTCTACGGATATCCGCGAGAAAGCTATAAAAATCGTACGAGCTTACTATTATAATACTATATACCGAGAGTCTACCTCTATTCCTAACGCCTCTAACGATAATAATAAGTAGGTCGTAGTAGCCTCGTTAGATATTACTTAATAGAATACTATTACCTATTCGGTAATATCTAGTTAGGCCTACGCTATAGCTAGAGCTTAGGGCCGAGATACTAATATCCTCGACTCTAGTAGTAACGTTAATATCTTTAATAACTATACGTAGTTCTCTAAATACGTCGAGAACGCCTACCTACCTCCTATTAACGTAGCGAATAGTTAGGTTATAAAGCCTCTTAGTATTAGTAAGGTATTCTTCTAGGTCCGTAATCCCCTTAATCCTTCCGTAGTTATTAATTAGGTTATCTTAGATATCCGATATCTCCTAGAGAGCCCTAGTAACCTTCTATTACTAGGCCTCTTAAGTACTAACGGAATCGAATACAACTATTATATTAATTCAATAGTTTATATTAGTAACGGCCTTCCTATTATAGTAGCTACTTAGATTTAAGGTATTATAGTTATACCTATAACCCCCTTAAAGTTACTACTACTAGAGACTACTTATAGTATAGCCTCCGTAACTTAGTTTACTATAAAGAACCGGGTACCTTTTCGCGTTATATACGAACGCCTCCTTTATACTAGAAAACGCTGCGTTATTAATACTTATAAGAAGGTTAGTATCCTCTTCGATTAGTAGGAGGTTAGCGACTTCTACTATAAGGCTTATTACTTCGGAAAAAGTACTAAGATCGTTAGCCGTTCTATTCTTTATAAAGCTCTTATCCTAGGTTACGAAATCTTTATAGATCTTATTAAATTTAAGCCCTTAAGTCTTAAGGATAGCTTCCGTTATACCTTCTACCTAATCGATAGGTATAGTAGCTTCTATTAGATCCTATTTATAAAGACTAAGACTAAGTAGGAGTCCTATTTTACTATTAAGAAGTTTATTTAATACTTTAAGGCCTCTATTAGTCTACTTATTATCTCTATAACCTATAATAGAAATAGCGAATTTAATAACCTTAAGGTTAAGCTAATACTAGCTAACGAAGGCGTCGCCTTCCGACCCTTAGTACTAAATACTCTAGCCTAGAACGGTATAGTAGAACGCGCCGGCCGTACTATTTTAGAGGGTATACGTACTATTATTATTACTATAGGTCTCCTAGAGACTCTATAGCTATATACTATAAAGACTATAGTAGAAGTTATTAACCTATTACTTACGGCCTCTAACCCTTATAGTAAAGCTCCTTAAGAGCGTCTTACTAAAGCTCTCGGCCTACTATAGTCCTATTAGACCCCGTTTATTTAGTACCTCCGTACTTATAGCTATATTACTTATATTTATAAGAAGGGTATTCTCTACCCCCCCCGCGCTAATAAGACTAAAGTACGCGCCTAGAAGGGCTTCCTTATAGGCTTCGATAGCCCTTACGGCTATATCTTTAATATATATATACTAGAACGCGAAGCTATTATTCGCTATAGGGATATACACTTCTTCGAGGGCTAACTCCCTCCCGTACGAGATCCTTCTATAGAAATCGTTAAGTACGATGCTATTTTCGCTAACTACGATATCTCTAAGTTTATTAAGATCCCCTTTAATAACTATACCCCTAAATAGCTTCTTAAAGAGCCTATAGATAGGGTTATAATTAAGGTTACCGATTCTAAGACTATTAGGATTAGCTAATAGGAAGTTATACTTCTACTTAATAAGTTAATTCCCTTAATAACTTTAATCCCTTACCCTCTTTAAGAGAATAGCCCTATAGCTTCTACTAACTTAGATACCTTATACTCTAATAACTTTAAGGATACTATTATAGAACTAAACGAGGTCCTCCCCCTAAACGTAACCCGTTCAGAGTCCCTAGACCCTCTTACGGAGGCTTCTCCTCCGTCCCCGGAGCCTCGTACTACTATAGCGCCTCCGATCCGTAGATCTAGCCGTAACGCCCCGTATATTAGAGGGTAGTATACTACTACCCGTATTAATAATAGCTTCTTAAGTAGCCGAGCTCTCCTCTTAGTAGAATAAGCTACTTATTATAAAGAGGACCTCCTTATACCTCCGTTAGAATAGCCTATTACCTATTCCGTTCTCTAAGCTACGGCTATCTCCTCGGATATTAACGCCCCGAAGACGATTAATACTACGAAGAATAGCCCTAACTAGTACTTCTAGAAGCCTGCCTTTAATAAGTAGATTAAGAACCTTCTCGACCGTAAGACTTAGTCCCTAGTAAGTCCCTTAACTAGTATTAAGGTCCTTCCGGGTATATAGGTACTAGATATTAAGACCTCGCCTTAACGCCTGCGAGCTAGGTAGGTAGTATACGGAAACCGCTAATAGGGCGAATAGTCAGCTTAAGATCTCTATACTATAGTAGCTTACTCTATATTAGTACGCCTATTTTTTACTTTAGTAATATACCTAGGCCTTTACCTTATAATCGTCGACTTTAATAGCGTATTCCTTATAGCTCTACCTCTAAAAGTAGTTATATTTACGTTTAATAGCCCCGTAGATATAAAAATAGAACTAATAGGGTTTACCTTCTTAATAGTACCCTCTATAGCCTCTACGAAGCCCCCTTATAGTAGTTCTAGTTCCTATTTAGTAAGTTAAAGAACCTTAGATATACTAGTATAGCTAGAAACCCGTACCTTCTATATAACGAGTCTACTAATATTATTCTTCTTATATACGTTAATAACGTTACTATTACTAGACCCTCTTCTATAGCTATTTATAGTACTATAATAATACTAAAGACTATCTACGACCTTAAGGAAATACCCTCTATTAATAAGTTTATCGGTATATACGTTATTTACGATTATATAGGAGGCTTTACTCTACTATACTAACGAGACTATACTTATAAGATCCTATAGCGTTTCAGCTTTAACTAGGTAAACGCCGTTAAGACCCCTTAGGCTATAAGTACTATACTACCTCTTCCTAATCCTATTTATAATACTAATATTATAAAGAAGTATTAAGAGATAACTAGAGCCCTTAATTATCTTAGCTATAATAGCCGCCCTAATATTAGTTTTACGGTCTCGAAGCTCTATAAAGGTAATAGTAGACTAACTTACGAGTACCTTACGGCCGTTAAGCGTATATTTCAGTACCTTAAAGGCACTACCTTAATAGGTATTAAGTATTATAAGGCTCCTAATATCGAGCTCTTTACTATAAGTAATACCTTATACGGAGACTATACTAGAAGAGTTTCTATAGGAGGATATATTATCTTCTTAGCTAATACCCCTATTACTTAGAAGGCTCGTAAGTAGTAGTTCGTTACGCTTAGTACTTCGGAAGCTAAATTCATTAACCTTACTCCTACAGGTATTACCCTTAATTAGATTAGGGATACGATTTCGGCCTTTAAAGTAGTAATTCTAAAGCCTCTTATCCTCCTAACTAATAGCTAGAATATCCTCGTAATTACCCTTAATCTACTAAACGCGGCGCGCACTCGTTATATCGATATTTAGTATAAATAGGTATAAGAACGTATAGTAGTAGGCGATTTCGAGCTTCGCTACGTACCCTCTACGGAAATACCTACTAACGGCCTTACTAAAGGCCTTAGAATTAATAAATACGTCGAATTCGTACGATAGTTACGCCTCGTCGCCGCGACCGAATAAGTTCGCTAGGGTTCGATTCCTATTACTATTTTTAGGTTTCCTATTTTTATAGAGGAATCCTGCGTTCTAATTAGTCGGGAGATAGTATTTTTAGAGTACTAGAATTAGGGAAGTAGCCTGTTATAAGGTGCCTACGGGAAGCCTTTACGGCTATTATTAGCTAGTAGTTTTGCCTATAGGGGGGTATTAGTAGTCCGTGCCCCACGCCCTGGGGTCCGTGCGCCCCATCACCCACTAAGTCCGTAGTTCCAGGCCCACCTGCCTGCCTCTAGAGGAATACACACACATCACCAGTTCTGTCCCTTCTTTTGCCTCTATATTTACTAGGCTACTCACGATATGTTGTCATGTCGTTTCAAAAATCTCCTACTCCTCGTAGCAGCTAAGTAGTTTAGATTTTCATGAATATATCTTACGCCCGCACGATTCCCAATCTCGATGAGCTTCAGCTCTCGCTTGGAGCCCTCACACCCCCAGAACATTCTCTTCCTTACTTGACGGCTTCCACCGGCTCTTCAGCAGTATCGGCACGATATTGAAGCGTCTGACCCATGCGCAGAGCCTGTGCAGCCAAGACCCGCCAAGGCGTATCTCCAGCGCTGCTTGCGTTGCTTCGTGACGCCGCACCTTGTCCTCCAGCAGTTTGTTCAGCCGCCGGGTCGCCTCAAGATCGCTCCGAGCCTGCCGCAGGACGACGGACTCCGCGACCAGTCTTCCCTCCGTCTCCTTGTGTCGCGTCTCTTCTGCCCGGAGTCCGTCCGCCAATTCTTCGCGTCGCCTTTCCTCCTGCTTGAGGCGTTCGTTGACCTCCGCAAGTCGAGCCTCAATCGTTTCCCCATCTGCTCGCGCCTTCCCAAGCTTTTTACGAATATCATCGGCTAGCCCCTCCGCTTCCCTGAGTTGGGCTTCGTGATCAGACCTCGCTGAGACAGCCTCTGACTTGCAGCGCTCTTCATTGTTCAGACTCTGTTGCCATCTGCGCCGCATCAGATCATTCGCCGTATTCTTCTCATCAATCTCGTTAAGCGCATGCTTCAACCGCCGTCCCAGTCTACCTGCTTCGGTCTCGACTGAAGACAGTTCGCCCTTCAGTGCAACCAAATATGCATCGTGCCTGGACACCTCCTTTTCGGACTTGTAAAGCCTGTACCGGAGTTGCAGTACCTCGTCGTCGGACTTGGCCGCTCCGGCGAGGCGACTCTGCTCCTGAATGGCCCGTGCAATGATAGTACGCCATCTTGCCACTGTGTTGGTGACTTGGCTCGCATGGTAATTGACGCACAAACAACGGCTGGCCAGGTCCTCCACCTCCTTGCTTGTGATTGATTTGGGAGGTTTACGCGACATTTGCATTAAGCTGTAGCGTATGGCGGCGGATTCAGGGATTGTCCATCTGCATCGTGCGCCGTTGTTCCTCCAGGTTTGTCCGATACATTGAATTTCCCCGTCAGGACCGGGGTCAAAGGTGATCTGGAGGAGGTTTGCGGGGTCCCAGTACGTGTCGGCCATCTTGGCGGTTGGGGGAACAGCGGAACGGCGGGGTGAGACGTCCAAAGAAAGAGGCGACAGGCGAATTATGCAGGCTATGCCAGTCTTGAAAGTGAACGTAGCAAGGAAGTGAGGAACTCGGATAGGTTGATGGGAAGACAAACGTTACCTTTCAGGCGCATTTTTGGCAGACGTGCCGACATTAATACTTGATACGACCCTCTACACCACTGATGGACATTCAGGGCGCTCCAAGCCCCCTCGCGCCGCTGCAGGGTGTCGAGTGCACCAACATGCCTATTGCGAAACGCTGTGCCACGGGGCTGAGACTGATGAGGAGGTTGTTGGTCTGCCTAAGCCTGGTCGCCCCGGCGGTCCCGATCGCCCTATCCCCGGCCTACGGATGTGGATGCCTCGGGTGAGAAGAAAGCGACAAATCATCCGATACTTGACGCTTCCCGATGTAGCCTTCGACTCGCTGTCAGCATGACATGTAGGAACCACTGGAATGTCAAGCATCACCACCTCTGTAGAAGCTCTTGTTTGGCCGATATCCGACCATCTTCGTATGTTTGATGGTTCTTGCTTGTACCGTTGCCCCGCGAATTGATTAACATCTAGAGAATGGAGGACCCCCCTGCAGCTCAACCCTCCTGTGTTCGCCCGGATTCGATCGCCGAACATGCATCAAATTTGAAGTATTTCAACCTTGGAGCCGGAAAGCTTTGCAATTTATTCTCATCACCAGACAATTCCAAGGGGATGAAGTGGTCTGTTAAGAATGGCAGTCATGTAGAGTTGAATCTGACACAGCATACATCGTGACGTACAAGGCCTACCAGCCTGCGAATTCTTCGCCATGTGCATGTTCAAAGTCACTGGAGTCGCTTTATTCATGTTCTTTCCTAGGATAACCGCGAATAATGATGGCATTCAACACAGACGAAGGCAGCGACACCGCTCTCTCATGATGCTGGTATCGAGCTAAAAGACTCAAACGGGGTTTCATGAAGTCCTCTTGTAATTGCTGTAACCACATAGTGCCATCGGGAGTCGGCGCCGGGATTACCTGATGCTGATTCCATGGAACAGCCGGAGTACTAAGTTATACTCATATTTGACAGGCGTGTCATTCGTAGCCATTCAGACATCGTCTCACATACGGCGACGCCGCAAAGCCTGTACCTCTGCTCTGGAGGGGTCTCACTGGCTATATGACTCCCAAGGCCACCTTTGGCACCATGGAAACGATCGCGCCGTCAGATCTACACCCTTTGGACTTCACTGTTGCTTCGTACGGTGCTGTGCCCAGAGAGCCAGCCTCGACAATTCGTAGCCGTGCGAATACGAATGTCGACTACCGCAGCTTTTGTTCGACATAGGTTCTTCCGAACAGAATAGCCACCGAAGTTTCACCCCCAACAATAGGCACCGCCACATGGATTACTGAGACGGAGTATACTCTCTGCGGCGAGCTCAACCAAAAATGCCATGCGTGTCACGAATGGGGTTCTGGCCCGTTTGGTTTTGCTGATAGTTCAAAATTTCTCATTTGGGAGGATGGTAGGGAGTTGAAACTGAACAGCACGGAAAGCAACCGTAGCGACAGTTGGGACATGAGGGGCTACATGGACAAAAAGAGCCCATCAGCCCATAATGTGGCGGGTTTGGGGACCCTTTGACTGTCCCTTTCACTGCTTGTTGCTGTTATTTGAATCCACGAGGGTCTCCACAAGTGCGTGAAAGACCATGTTCACCACTGTGTTCGGTAGTATTACCCCGTCCCCGGACCCGGACAGAAACCTCTTTCGTCATGTTACACAATATCAGTTGAGTTCACCGCTTTATACAGCAACGTCCAAATCAGTTTAATGTTTGATGAAGCCGATCGAAAAAAGATCATGCTTTTCTTACCGAACTCCATAATCAATTTCTTATCTTTGGCTAGAATGTCGATAATTCATGCCACTCCTTGCCGCTCGCCAAGGGCCGGGCGTAAGAGTGCAGATGCATTTGCCAGCGCTAGAAGGTACTGTCCATATATAGGACAGCTTCCCGAAGTTGAAGCTGTGGGCTCAACAAGCCTTTTGGAGAGAGAATCAAGTCTACATGTCAGAAGACCAACTCGCTGCGTGAGATGTGCCGAGCTATTTCGGCACTTTGACTGGCCCTCGGCGTTCTGCTAAAAAGTGGCAGGCATAGGAGCAGATTGTTACGTATTAGCTAGCTGGCCAAGAACGCTCCCCTTTGCTGTCATCAATTCGGAAACCAGTCCCGAAGCCTCATATCTTGGCTCTTTATGTTGTGGGCCTTTGGTCTTCCCAGGCGAGCAACAGTATTTCAACCATCTCCTGACGCATCTTAGAACTAGCTTGGTCTGAATATCCTACGGGAACAGTAGGAGGCCTATACCGATGTGCCGAGCAGCAGTCCGCCGAGGCTTCCTTCGTTGCTCGTCCCACGGCTTCACAGGTCAACCTTCAATATCACCAAAATCTGGGAGAATTTGACGATGCAACGAAATCCATCATTTAAGTGCCGAACTTTGACCCTTAAAAGAATACTGGCTGCCGAGTTGATCCATCTCACTAAGGCTCTTTTTACGAATTCGGGTCATTGCCTTCAGCCCACATGCTTGTCTGATAACTGGGACGAGAAAAAGGAGTCGGCCAAGAACCACAATCGCCTAGCGAGCCCTGTCAGCAATACATCGAACGAGCGGTCTACTCTCTGAAGCCCAATCTCCGCTTCACATCACCAATCGGCATCCCCGCCAGACCAACTATGTGCGTGTTGGTGTCCACGTGGACCCCCCCTTCCGGAGGTTCGGACATCAATTAAAATCGTCCGAGCCCACATTCACGGTTGAGCCATCCCCGTCACCAAAGAGCAAGAAGGGGCTCGCAGTCGGGCAGTTGGCCCACAGCATGACAAGCATACCCGTTGCGGCGCAAAGGAAGCTTGCATATTGCTTGTGAAGCGGAGGGGACGGATAAGCCATAGCTTAATTCAACACGCTACGTGGTTGGTGCGGAAGAGCCTTATGGAATATCACGACTGTTTTGGCAGGTCATTACGATATCAGTACAAGTCCGACCTCGACAGTGGACGGAAAAACCTGGTGAATGTCGTATCTGAATCATGTGGCTGCGTTCACTCTGGCGACAATCTTGCTTGCCTGGCTTCGAAGAGGGGAGGGAATGTTCAGTACTGGATTTGGCATGGCACCAGGCCCTCCCGCTGCCTCCCACCCACTGGCAATCAGCCAAGAAATAAAGTTGCGGGGACTTTACAGGGGCCTTTCGGCAGGGCTTTGGTGCCGTCATTGGTGCATGGCAACCCCGGATTCGACTCAGCCACGATGTTCAGGGGCGCGAGCGTATCCTCCCAGCGGACCAAGGCTCCGTCTTTTCAGGGCTCAAAACGGAAAACACGACCGAGTGCATATATTGCTTCATGGCTCCTTGAATTACGGAAACCCACCACTGAGGTTAGGCAAGGTGTGTGCCGGCATGAGACGATCAACGGTTCGATCCGATGGACTTGCTCGGACACGATGTTGGCCCCAGACTTTCCTCCCGTGGGCGGTTACTCCGATCAGACCATGCCTTCCGTAGCTATAGTATCAACTTACTTAGACCACCGGTGTATATAAGACTGTGTTCCATGTCTGTCTCTATATCTAAATCAGTCGGACATTCATCTCCTTCAAGACATTCTCTTCATCAACTTAACGAAGTCTTCATAATGGTCTCTGCCAACTCGCTCCTCGCCCTCCTCGCGGCCGCCCCTACTGCTTTTGCCTGCCTGGGCTACACAGGTGGCGTGCCGAAGCCCACCGACTTTGTGCCTCTTAAGGAACCCATCTACGTCAAGGCAGGCCAGGTCTACGATGGTGGCTGGAAGAAGTTTGACAGAAACCCCAGCACCTGCGACCAGCAGAAGGAGGGCGGTATGTTAAACCTGAACGTGTAGATGCTCGAGAGCCAGCTGTTGATGCTTCACAGGCGAGAAGGACACCGCCTTCGTCGTCGAGCGTGGCGGCACCCTGCGCAATGTCATCATTGGCAAGACTGTCGGCGAGGGCGTTTATTGCAAGGGCGGAGGCTGCAACCTCGAGTTCGTCTGGTTTGAGGATGTCTGCGAGGATGCTATTTCCATTGTGCGTCCAATATCCCGTCTCCGTCGTTCCTATTGCATAACACTGACCCCCATCCAGAAGGACGACAGGCCCGGCGATGTAACCAACATCATTGGTGGTGGTGCTTACCATGCCTCGGACAAGATCATCCAGCACAATGGCTGCGGCCGCGTCAACGTGAGTCAAACGGAGGGCCTTCGTTCAACCCAGCTAACAAGATCCCAGATCATCAACTTCTATGCAGAGGACTACGGCAAGGTCTACCGCTCCTGTGGCACTGTAAGCACAGCGTGTACAAACCCCCTCGGAAAAGTGCTGACCACTCCTTCAGTGCCAGAAATGTGCCCGCGAGGTCTACGTCGAGGGCGTCACCGCCCGCAAGGGTGGCGAGGTCGTCGGCATCACGAAGTCGAACGGCGACAAGGCCACCCTTGTCAACGTCTGCACCGATGCCAAGACACCCTGCCAAAACTACAGCGGTCCTGGCGCCAAGGACGGCGCCTGTTAAGTGTCTCGCTCTCAGAGCTATCGGTTGGGGTTCATATCAATTCTATAGTACATATCGTCGGTTCCGCGCGACGAATTACTCGGTACATATCTTCAAGTTGTTGGCGGCAACGCCCTGTTCCAGGCTTGTTATCTGCAAAATCCTTATCCATGTATGTCCCTGCACACAGTCCTGTGATCCTTGCTTAGTTCGTGCATCGCTCTACTACCGTCCAGGCACACGGGAGGTTGGGTCTCTTATCCAGGGGTGCTGCGCCCCAGTCTTGGCAGGGGGCTGGTCTGCGATGCAATCATTAATCTTCGGCAGTGCCAAAGGTTGGTTTTTATAAGAACTCAACGCTCGTACGTGCAAATTCACGATCGACTTCATCACCCACCGATTGCCGACCGCGAGGAGGACGTCCTCCTTAGAGCATCATGCGCTTCAACACCATATATTTCCTATCCCTTCTTGGGCTATCACTTGCGCAGCTTGAGGCCAATTTCACCTCAAACTCTGGCGTCAACATTTACAACCCTTCCAACTTTTTCAACACAACAGGGCCATGGAGCTTGATGTCTCAGGCTGGAGATAACTTGTACATCGCGGGTATGTCGACAAAACCCAAGGGCATACTCAAGACCGCTTGTACTGATTTCCCTGGCTCATAGGCATGCGCGGCATCTTCCCATCGAACAGCACCCTCGCGCCGGTCGGCCTTCCTCGTATCCGGCAAGCGTACCAGAACATGGCTGCACTGGCCGAGATGGCAGGCGTTGAGCTTACCGACTGTGTCCGCCTCGTTGTTTACACGACCGACATGTTTCGGTACCGCCCAATGTGCAACCAGGTGCAGATTGAGCTTTGGGGTAACGACAAGAACACATATCCGCCCCGAACGATTGTTGAGGTTGGACGTTTGAACGAGGATGACATCGTGGAAGTTGAGGGAACTTTCCACATGCCGCGAAAGCTCAAATGTTGAAGAGAATGGTCAATTTAATAGAAGTGGAACGACATGACTTGAATTGCCGATGTCCCGAGCTGGTTGTTTGTTGATTTGAGACCGATACCATTGCGCACAAATATGTAGAAGAGGCAACAGATCTCCCACCCCATCTTTCCCAAACCTACATCTCTTCATGGACACTAGCAGGCAGCCACTGATCATGTCCCCATTATCAATCCATCCCTTTAACCTCAAACAGAGAGAACCGGCTCTCCACACCAAAGGGTGATGCAAAGCCCGCGAGGGGGGCTGCAGATACCGCAACTCTCATTGCAGCAGACAAGGCCTGCACCACATTTGTTGGGACCGCACTGGGCGCCGGCCTTGAGGCCGGAGGCGGCCATGGCGAAGGTGACACCCTCGGTGGAGGAAGTTGAGGCGGGGGCGTCATCCCGGGGCTCCACTTCGGCCGGGCGAGCGGCGGCACCGAGCGCGAGGGCGGCCAGGACGGCGAGGGTCTTGAAATAACGCATGACGCTTTGTTTCTTTTGATTAGACTTGAGATTTTACTGGGTGCAGAGTTTGGGCTCTGGAGGGGTTGACGTCGAAGCTGATGGTGGAAAAGTGGTGATTGAGGACGGTGGAAGTGCGTCTTCTTTATACCTTTTTCTTCGGCCACCAACAAAGGATATTGTTCCCGTGTGCTGCTGTACAACAATATTTCCGCACAGTACTGATGATTTCTACTGTGGCCGTGTGCTCAGATTTTGTCGTTCCAAAACATGTCGCAGGCATGCAATTGACCTCTCACAGCGCATCATGACAATCGACAGCAGTCAAGTGGGTTAGCTGACATTCCGGGGAGGACTTCCCAGGTCCGACTGGCTGGCAGAATCGCGACGGGAAGCCGAATCTGTGCAGAAGTCAAACAATCACATTGCCATTCCTCGTAAAGACAGAGTTTGGAACCGTCAGCTTCGGCCCGGCCGCGAACGGAAGGGGCGCAGGGGAATAGGGGCACGCGGCCGCAACTATCACAACATGTCGTCAGCCAAGCAGCAACAAAACGGCCGAATCACATCACACCGGTCTCTCCTGCCCAGCTACCTTCTATCCGCGTATTTTAGTTTCAGTAGTGTCCGACCCTCGCCAGTGGCCGCATTCAGCGGATGTAAGCAATTTACTGCTGACCCGGTCTGTGGAGCTGAAGGATTAGGCATTCTTGTCAGACTCGGTTCCGTCTGAGTGGCTTGCAAAACATTGACGGGGTTCCTGCAGCTTTCCAATTAACCGTAAAGAAGGCTGTCAGACTCGAGATGAGCATGTGGTCTGGGGCGCTCAACTGGGCGTTGCCGGCGGCCGCCGACTCCGCTCCAATGGCATCATGAAGTGGCCACACTATGAAAATTGAGTCGACTTTGGGCAACTTCACGCAAACGTCTACGCAATTTATGACTGGCTTTGACCAGTAACAATGCTCGATGTAGGGTTATCCTGCGTCCATGCCGCGGAATGAAGACCATGGGGGATTGAGATGTTCGGGCTGGAAATTCTTGCCGGCCGACTTAGGCGACCATGAAGAGAAGAAATCTCATGGCCATACTTTTATTTGAATAAGATCCCGTGACATGTCAATGAATCCTAGAACGCGAGGTTTGCCCCTGAGCCCACCGTTGGGAGATCACGCTTGTTACCCAATTGGCCCGCTGCTCATCGTATCAGAGCTCATGTGCTCAAACTTGCCAGAATGATGGTCCTGCTAAGATAGAATCCATGTTGAAGTCTGATATCCCGTCGGCGTCTGTCTGACCGAGGTCAATGCTTTCGCGCGGAGAGCTGATCTTGTCTTTGACGTCCTCCCAGAACTTGTCCTCCTTGCTCTTATCCAGCGACCAGTAGACGACGACCTGTGCCAGTCGCTGCCGTCGTTGGCCTGCAGGCCACGTTTGGAGAGTTCGGGCGGGAAAATGATGGTCCTGTTCTCCCTCTTTGCGAGCTCGCGCGGGGCGAGGTGATCTCGCTGCAATGGGGGATGAAGCAGTGCTGACAGTCCTTGGACTCTGCGTCGTGCTGAAAGTAGCAGGATCGGCAGCTATGAGGGAGACAAGACGTTTAAGAGTAGATATTTCCGCGATTTCGCGCCCGCTTTGTCGTCCAAGTTACCAAGTGATCTTCTCAACAATCCATCATATGAAGTAGTCGTTGCCCTTGTCTTACATGAATTCCTTACCAGCTCACGGGCCAGGTAGTCGAGGTAGTCAGAATGCAGGCTAAAATACTTAACGTATTTGTTGGCCAGGATCTTGTTGAGATCTTCGATAGAATTACATCATGCGGTTCAGGATGAGGAGCACACAGACCGAACCAAAAGTACGCGAGTGAGTTGGACTTACTCAGTGCCTCATGACTATCATAGGACTGGTCGCAAACGGGCAGCATCATGTCTGCATTTTGCCGATGTCGGCTTCGAAGTCTTCTGGATCCTGGTCTTGGACAAGCATCTGTCACGTAGGCATTATGTCAGAAAAAAGCAACAGTAAGCCACGCCGTGACGGCCACCTACACCCCAACACGTCGACCCGCCAAAGTTGAGCTCCTTGCATTCGGCAACCCGCCTGTCCTTGGTGTCGTCGGTCATGTCCGAAACGCACTAGGTTCCCTCGTGTAGTCCGAGTCGGTCTCGTCCCCCCACGTCGAGCTAGTTCTTTCGTCCAGGAATGTACCTGGAGGACCAGTAGCGTTAGCCAGCTGCTAGAACAGACGTATTTTCAGCCTGGGAGACTTCCATTGAGGGCCGAGGCAGCTCGCGTTACTCATCTTGAATGGGGGGCTGTGACTGGACACACCGACGACGATCTGATGAGATGGAACAACCGCCTTGGTGATCATGGCCCACGTATTGTACGTTTTGGTGTAGTTGACGTGCGAGCGCAAGTAGCTGCTTGATTGACATCCGAGGTCAGTCTAGATCCTGACTGCCCACATCCCATTGTCCTGTTGCTTCAAGTCAGCAATTTACGGGATGGTAGGGAAAAGCCGAATGTGTACTTAGCATGGAGATCTTAAGTCATTCAGATGATGTGGTCTAGCAGCTTAATCATTTCCTCGGTCCGGCGGGTTTAGGATACCAGTAGGAAGCTCGCGGCGACGGACATGGTCATGCCGCTGGGCATCGTACTGCAGACCGCTTTGAGGAACTCAGGGTATTTCTTTTCCTCGTCCTTATGACTGGGATCTTGGAATATCCTCCGCACCACAGTATTTCCAGTCAAATTCGAGGCCGTTGAAACGGTTATCGGTGGCGAACTTGCGACACGTTTGGCGAAGAGCGCCCTGTTGGCCGCGGTCACACTCTGGAAGAAGGTGGGAGCCTCGACGAACGCGGTTGATAAGGGCCAACCACCGAAGGCGAGGACCTTCTTCTACGAAGTGGCCTTCTTGGCTCGGTTCACTTATCTTGCACCTTCTCGGATCTCGTTGTTGAAGTCCTTGGGAATCTCGCTAAATGAGTAGTACATGTGGATGTACACCGCAGCTCACGCAGCATGCTTTGACCATGAACTGCAATAAGTTTGACTGAGTCGCCACGAGCGTGATGTGTCCTTCAAGACACCAGCTTCCGAATTTATCCCTAGAGGGCTTGACGAAGTGTAACCCTACCACCAGAGCCGACAGCTCCGGTATATGGGCCCAAGTCAGCGTGTGTGTCGGGGTCACCAGCCAGGCTCCTGTTCCCACAACCACTACCAAGCTTCCTCCTACCACTGCCAAGCCCACAAACGGTGTTCACACACCTCAGGCCATGCTTTCCAGCTTGATTAGGAATTGTAACAAGTTCCGCTGAATTATGGGGGCGGACGTGCGTGGCCAGCCCACTGGCTTCCAAATGATCTTCTTGGCCGATTTCGTTATTTGGAACCCTACCATCAAGGATGACTGCATTAGCATGTGGGCAGAGGTCAACGTCTGCGTCAGTCTTATTAACTGAGTGCTCCCAAATGGGACGGATGAGGACGTGGAGTTTCTCTTACACAGCGCTAGAAGCAGATAAAAATAACTAATGACATCACATCACGGCTTGACAGAGTGTAAGAAGCGGACAGAAGCGCATCGGTGTGTGAGTCAAACTAACGACTCATCCTACGGCTTTCCCGCTACTCACGCTATCACATGTGGCGATTTGCGTCGCTCTGCGCAGGGAAGTCACTGAATTTCACAGTAACAACGCAGCTTCGATAACATATTGACAAAGCTAAGACCGAGCCGCACCCCTGAGTCTTTCAACGTGGCAGGCATCGTTCACATATTGGCTCGAGCAGGTGGCACTAAGAGGGCATTCTAGTTCCATATCGAAGCACTGGAATTCTTGTAACTTGTCCCCGTCAGCTCGGCTACTACTCGTAGCATTTTCTGCGCATGTGGAGCTGCCCGCATGGGATAGCTTGCATTGACCTGCCTCATCAGGATCTTGCATCCTTCGTTCCTCGTCATAGGTGTCTCCTCGCCATATTATTCCGTCGATTAAGACAAACAATAGTCTCATCGGCCGGCCCGTGTTGTATGGTGGGAAGTCTTGGCTAACATTCTCTAGTGGCGGCTCGTCGCATTATTAACTCCTGACATTGATCCCATGCCGAGACTCGTGAAGAGAGTTCTCGCTCCACACAGCCATTGGACGGTCTTCAATCTTGATGTAACATCACAGACTTCTCAAGTCGACTCTGAGCCCAAACAAAGCTCTTGTATGTGACATGACGTCTGCCAATTATAGGCCAAGACCGTCCCATAGGATTTGATCCCACGATACAACGGCACGCTCCTTCGGGTGACTTGGCGACTGATACTAGCAAAATTATCACCACCGTCAACCATGGTCACGCGAGCAAGGGCGGGGCTGCATGTATTGGCCTCTTGGACTTCGATGTGCTATTTCCCGTTCACACCGGAATGGGTGCACAACCTCATGACGTTTCGTCGTAACATCACGATCGAGATCATGGTGTGCATCTTGATTTCATGAGATGGATGACTGTAGAATCCAGACTCTGAGGAGGCCAGAATCTGAGGACACACTGTTGTTAAAGAAGGTGTGCACAAGATCAAAGCTCACGATGAAATCGTCTATAAATCATCGACGCCGCATTTGACGGTAGACAGCTCTTCCACTCATCGCATCACAAGCCATCACCAGGATCCAGAACCAGCACCCAAACCAGCGACACATTCTTCCTAGTCTCCGTTTCCATATCTTTCATCTTCTGAACTCCTGTATTACACTATTACAACTTCCGTTTTCATCTCAGATACCGCCGACCAACAACCATGAAGACCACCACCACCATCGCCGCCGCTCTGCTCGCCACCATGGCCGTCATCGTCCCAGTAACAGCCGCCCCCGGCCTAGCCGTCTTTGCAAAGCGCCAAGCCGAAGAGTGGAAGAGCGATGAACCCGGCAACGTCTACGTCGAGGTCGGCGACACAAAGTTCCGCTGGGGCTCAGCCCTCCCCTCATCCGCCCTCGACGTCCTCAACGAAGCCTGCGGCGACACCGGCTGCCGCCCCGGCGAGACCTACAGCGTGCCATCCCTGCGCATCAACAGCAACCTCGGCACCGAGAGCGCAGTCGTCATGCAGGTCGAGGGCAATTTCTCCCCGCCCGGGACCAACGGCGACAAGGCACAGCTCATCTCCATCGCGAAGGAGGTCATGTACAAGGCTTTCCATGAGGGACTGCACACGCTGGACGTGGATGCGCTTTACTTTGACAGGCCTTGCCAGCAGACTCCCCAGAACGGATGCGTGTGTAAGTGACCAACTGACCGTTTTCCCCTTCCTAAAAGGTTTCAAAAGTGCAAGAAAGCGCGTTACGTTGAAAAACGCAAGCTGACCATTGCTTTGCATTCTCCAGACCCCGACCCGCAGTACGCAGACCAGTGGTTCGCAACAAACCACCTCGTCATCTCCATCCGCGACGACGACCTCGGTCTCAACTCCTACCTCAACATTGGCTTCGCCGCCGAGGGTGACAATGGCTCCAGCGGCCTGTGCTCTGGTCTGTTTGGCCTCGGCAGCGCCGTCGTGGGCGCTATCCCCGGTCTCTCTCCTGCTGGCGGCCTGCTCTTCGCCCTTGCGTCTGTTAGTTGCAACTACGCTTGATGGGATATGTACAGCGCGGCTACGGGGTGATAGTCGGGGGCACTGAAGCATTCTGCTTGTTCTTTCTGATGTTGCTTTGTAGTTGTGACTGGGTTTATTTTTCCTGGGGCTATCAATGAACTTGGAGTCCTTGTCTTTGTTGTTTCTCTTGGTAGCGCGGCAGTTGAGTACTGGACAGCATAATGTCAACTTGGATCAAAATAATCAAACCTGGATGCCGTGATCGCTACCAGGAATGTACAGGAGAAGATATGCTGACCTTCTGTTACCATGAACGTTGCGTCGATATGTGCGAACCAGATAAGTGTGGAGGTTTGCGTTGAAATGGACTTATTAGTTTAGAATCGAGTACTCTGGACTTGTCGTGGTTGGGGTTTTGACGTGTGCCCGTGATCTCTGACAAAGGAAGGCCTCGCCCTTCCGTTCACTTCGAACAGGCATCAAGCGATGTTCAGTAAGGCAAACGAGGCAATCTTCATCGTGGAAAGGCTTGATCAAATGAACGCTTGTAATTACGACCATATCCTTATCAAAGCACCAAATCCTCTGACCATCATATCCATGATCATCAGTCGTCCCACATCTCTCATTACAGAACTCATCCCTCATCAGCACGGGACCAGCCGCGCGACTCATTTTCTGATCATCAACCTAAACACCTCCATACCTGACACCTCTCTTTCCCAGCTCCTTCCTCCCCACAGCGTCCTCAGGCCAAACCCAGCCCCTCGCCCTCTTAGCCTCCCTCTTCTCCGCCAGCTGCGGCGTCGGCATCCACGAGTCCCTCGCAAGCGCCTTGCGCCTCGTTCCCTCGGCCGGAGCCCCGATATCCGCCTTCCACGCACCGGTGGCATCACCAGCCATGACGCAAAGGCCCCAAAGCGCGAGGCAGGCCGTCAGCTCGTTCTCTCCATCGCCGCCGGCAAGGGGCACGGCGCAGACCTCGAGGAAACCAAAGTGGGGTGTGCGCTCGTTGCCGTTGCGGACGACGACGAGTTCAATCTCGGTGAGGATGAAGCCGTAACGGGTGCCGTGGGCGCGCATGGCGTGGTGAATGGCGGCGAGGCCGCGAAGGTACTCGACGCGAGCGACGGGGCCGGCGGAACGCATACCCGTGTTGAAGCGATCAAAGGCGCGGACAAGGCCGACGGCGCGAGCGGTGGGGTTGCCGCCAAAGATGGCAGCCGCGGAGACGGCGTCTGCGGAGGAGGTTGCAAGGAAGAGAGGCTCCGAGTTGGCGCTGGATGCGGAGGTCTTGGGGGCCAGCGAGAGGCTCAGGGGAGTCGTCGAGGACAGGGAAAGCGCGGCGTTGAGACGGGGAAGGTAGTGAGCAGCGTAGATGGAGTGGAGGGCTGACTCTGTCTCAGGGTGGCGGGCGGAAGTAGCCGGCATGGGCAGGAGAGGAGCGGGTACAGGGCAATGGAGGAGTGTTGCCGCGCCAGGCAGGGCGAGGATGGTCTCCAGATTGAAGGACGACCATGAACGGACTTGGCGAACGTCCCACCAGAAGTTCTTGGCCTGAGGATCACGCATGGGAAAGGAGACTGTGCGGACCAGAGATGGTGCAGGGTTGGGAGCTGTTAGGTACTCGTGAAGAGTGGTCGTCGCCACGGGATCGGGGGTCGACGAGACACTCAGGGGAGAGGGGGCCCGAGGTGTGTATGAAGGGAAGTTGAAGGCATCAACTTGCTGCTGCTGCTGCTGCTGCTGCTGCTGCTGGATAGGAGCAGGCGTAGGTGCCTGAATGTATGATGGCATCTGGCGGTAGGTCGGGAAGCCAAACTTCTCAATGGCCGTGTCGTCGAGATTGCAGGTGGAAGCACGGCGGGAGGAGAAGTCAAACTCCTCTTCTTCAGCAAAAGCGACAGGCGAGCAGAGCAGAGAGGCGTTCATGTCGTCAGCCGGAGGGTAGAAAGGCATGCCCCAGGAGATGGTCTCGGGGTTGGTGAAGCTGCGGGTGTGCGAAGGACGAAATGTGGCAGCGACAGGAACACGCTTGGGAATGGCACGTGCAGGAGGCGAAGCAGTCTTCTGGCGCTTTGCGGGCGACTGCTCGAGGGCCTGGTCCTGGGAGCGGATCTTGGGCAGCAGGATAGGCCCGCGGTGGTGGACGGGAGGCGAGGCGCGGCTGGGGGTGCTCATACGGGTGCTGGCCGTGTCGGCAATGGAGTCGGCGGTGGAGACCATGGAGTAGATGGAGCCACGGGAGCTGGAGCGACCATGGCCGGCGTTGAAAGGGATCTCTAGGAGAGAAGGGTCGAAGGAAAAGTTGGACGAGAGTTCGCACGAGGGATAGGCGAAGTCAAAGGCCATGTCGGCTGCCAGACTGCTTCATGTTAGTGAAGCCCTTGTGAGACATGTATGAGAAGCTCTTACGTGGACATGGTTGCGAGGGGGGTCTGTCACAGACAGATGAATTATTAGTGGGCGAGAGGGTTGCGAGGAGGGAGGCCAGCTCCTGAGTGATGTCGAGTCTTTCGAGATGGAGAGGTTGACAGGGAAGTGCCGTGAAGCAGAGGGCCGCGTCGAGGACGACCTTCGAGATCTATCTTCTTGGGATACACAAGGAAAAGGAAGGAAAGCGATTGGGAAAGAGAAGAGACGGGTTTGCTGGAAAGTCGAGGAGTGCTGATGAGACGAGTGGTGGTGAGGAAAGGGAGGGGGACTGCGAGGTCCTTTATGATGGCGGGCGACTGGAGCCCAATGGATGGTGATGCGGCGCGAAAGGGTCGGCGCCGGGCCTTGGGATCCACGGCCCCAGGACCCATGCCTTTGATGGCATGTCGGCAGAGAAGATGAAGACAATGACCGCATCGGGTCAGGCTCAAGCTGGGTCTGGGTCTGGGTCTGGGTCTGGGTCTCGGCCATGAGACGCGACAGGCTTTGGAGCCGGGGTGTTCATTTGAAACACGACGTGTGGTTCTTCGATCGGTAGACGGGAGAGGGCGAAGTGGATAGGGCGAGAGTCTTGCAGGGCGGTTGAGGGATGGGATGATGGAGGAACTGATGGGTTGATGGGTGGGATTGTGGGATGATGGACGTGGAGGTTGAAGATGGGAGGATATCGCGGACTGTGCTGTTGGGCCGGGGATGCACTGCTGAGGACAGTGTGAGAAGGTCAGCAGTATGGACTGTTGTACCTTTGTACCTTCATCCGGGGGTTCCTTCCCTGTACGACCACTTCTCAACTCTCATTGGCCAGACCTCGATGCAGGTATCCTGCAGGCGTCTCTGACTCATTTTTAGACACCAAGACATGCCTACAGCTATAGTTACAGGCCTTCCCGCCAAAGCTCCAGCATCGTACAGCTCTAGCGTGGTACAGAGGAAGCCAGTGAAAGACGCGGCACTGTTGTCGCGCTGTTGCCCTGGTGTTCTGGTCTTCGTCGCGCTCTCAGTCAACAGTCGCGACGACCGCGAAGCCATCGCCAACCCCCGAACAGGCAAACACGCGTCCTCATGAGATGGGATGCTGTTTTCCAGTATCCTGCTGTCCCCTCTCACCCGCGATTTCTGTCCCACTGCACTTCTCTCTCTCTCTCTCTCTTTTCTGCGTGCCTTTCTCACAGTGGGCCTCAGCCTCAACACCATCATGCCTTCTATTTCGGTGGCTCGTATACACCTGACCATCAGACCAAGCGCACTCACCCAGGGACACAAAGCAATCTCCAAAAGCGAGCGGCTCCCAAAATGAACCTCCACCACTAACCACCAAATTCCGACATTGTCCCCCTTCTCGCCGTCGTAACCGCCGGCGCCTAAACACCCTCCTCAAGGGCGCTTACACCAGACAAAGCCGCCCTCACGCCAGCTTCAGGTCCCGCCGGGATTGCCCCCCTCCGCGGCCTCTCTCGCCCGAAGAGACCCTAAGTAGAACAAAAAGCAAGGCCTTGACTCAGGCGAGCCGCTTGCCGCTGGAAGGTGGGGTGGTTGTCCGGCTGGCTGCCGCGTCAGTCAGGCAAGTTAATAAAGCATGAACCGGCGCACGGCAGAGTTGGTTTGGCTTGCCGCCTGGTGTCTGTCCCACGGTTCCACCACCGCTCGTCGCCAAGGCCGCGCAATTGCAGCTCAGGGAGGACAGATGACCTAAGCAGCCAAGGCAGCCTTCCTCCTCTACCGCGTACAACGCTGCACAGCCTCAGTGCCCTACGCGCCACCTGCCACTCGCGCGCTCATTGGCCGTCTGTCATTCCCCAGATCTCGTCCCTCATTGGCTGTCAGGCCCTGCCCAATCTTGACGCGCCATCGAACGAAGTCGGCCAATCGGCACGCGCCGTGGGCGATTGGCTGTCGACGTCTCTCATTGGGAGCGTGTTTCCCACGTTGATCTGTTCGATTTGTTCTGTTTCAGAGCTTGGACACCATGTTGATCAGGCTTGGGGGACTTTTCCTTTCGAGAACCGGGGGATGGGGATGGAGGAGGCTTGGCCATGCATGCTGGCATCGGGACAGGTGGCGGTGACTCACGCGCTAGAGTCGCCTTTTGCAGTGGCTGATCTTCGTCCGTGTCGTGGATGAGCCTGGTGGAGGTGGTTGGGAGGTGTATGCTTGGATGAGCTTCCACTCGGGTTACACTTGGTGCAGTGGCATATGCAGGATGCAGTCGCATGACGAGCTTGAGCTGTAGCTAGAGCTGGAGCATGGACAGCAAGCTCCAAGCTGTCCAGAAGAGGATATTGACTGTACCTTCGGAATATACCTCCATCACATCACGACACATGCAAAGCGCCCCTCATGTCCCATCGTGTACTGGTGAAAGATGACAGCAGTATGTTCATCTCGGTATTAACTCCTTCGCCGGCTCAGATGGCCAACGAGGTACATCAAGGCCAACAGAAAAAAACGAGAAAAGAAACCCAAAGACCTCTATCCGCTTTCGCCTCCCAGACATGGCACAAACACAACGCCTGCCCCCCATCTAGATCCCGCGCCGATCAAAAGTCAAGTTCAGCCAGAAGGACAAGGCAACACATCTCGAACTCCGCCGAGGGATCCGTGCCATGTGCCCTTGTTCCCGGCTGTCAGGTTTGTTGCCCCCCGATGGAGACATCCAGCCTCCGGGATGTACCCCGTCACTCTGCAGGAGCCCACCCTTCCGCCTCGGACCTCTTCGCCAGTCAGAAGCGTGCCTCCTCAGACGCGTCGTGACGAGCCCATCCTCATCCCACGCGTCATCCATGGTGTTGACGACCTGTCCACCGGGAAACACCATCTCAGACCGGCAAGCTCGCCACCTCGGGTCTGCCTGCATCTGCGCCATCACCAGCAGCTGCATCAACCGGCTCTTCTGACGGTTGACTCACTCCATGGCTCGCCGCACCTGAAACGTCCAGCTGAGCGACATTTACTCCTTGTGCCTCGCGGAGCTTCCGGAGAAGTCTCGTCATGCCCTCCAGCCGGATGCGCTCCTGGATGATCATGCCGCGAGCAAACTGCCGAATCGCCCGCCGGCCCATCTTTTCATGAAGATCGTGGTAGCCCGCCAACTCGCCCGCCACCACCTGCTGCGTGTACCGCAGCTCTCGGCCCAGATCGTCCAGCTGCTCTTGTGACTGACGCGCCTTCTCCTCCTTCTCCTCGTTCATTCGTTGCCTCGTGTCGTCGAGCAGGCCCAGCGGCCATCTTGAGGATCGGCTGAGAGAGCTGTAGTTCCGCTCAATGGTTTTGCGTGCGGTGGCGATCTGCGAGATGAGAGCCGGCGGGCGCGATAATGCCGACAACAGGGCATGCACCGTTGTCTGAAGCGCCAGCAAGGAACCATGGAACACGGTTGGGGGATTGAGCTGGGTGGGTGTCAGAACCCCAACGTACGCCTCGAGGGCAGTCAGGTGTGCTTCTGGCAGAAATGGCAGTGTTGATACCGCGCGGTGCAGGAGCGAGGCGGCATCGTGGAGATCTTTCAAAAGTTAGTCAAGGCAAATCTTCAATGCAGCAGTCAACTTACCAGAAGTAACAACAGCCACAGAGCTGGCCCGCCGCGCAACGCTTTTAGTCGAGTAGTTGACGCTGCGAATCATGTCCCGCGCGTGATTGATGAACTGCTCGACCTCACGGACGTCTTCCAAAGGCTCCAGCTCCTCGCGGACCTTCTCCGCCCTGGTTTCTGCCTTCAGGTTGCTACGCTGATCCATCATGTCCAGCTGGATGTCCGGCACCAGGAAAAACTCCCACAGCATTTCATGCGTTGAGAACGTTGAATGCGCGAGCATGATGCGAAGGAACCAGTCAGTGCGGATCTGAATGTCCCTCAACACAGCTCTCGACGGTTTCGACGGGATCTGAAACGGTGACCTGGCGTTGGCAACCGATGGTATCCATGAGGCCGGGTTCTCTAGGGCCAGCAGGTTGCCGAGATGCTCAAAGTCCGAAAGTGATCTTCGACTCGTAGTGACCGTGTACGTCAGGTGGTCGGCTGGCGCGGCCGACTTCAAGACCAGCCGGACGGTGGCGTCTTCCACGAAGTACGCCCTCACGACACCTGTAATTCGTGCGTCGACGCCAGGCGGCATGCTGAATAACGCCAAATCATCAATCTTATTCCTCACTTCATCGTCCTTGGCGAGTTCAACCGCCGTCAACCCGCGAAGTTCCCTAGCCGCGGCGTCGACCCGAGCGTCCACGAAAAGCGTGCGGACCATGTCTAGCCTGCCATACTTGCTCGCGACCATGAGTGGCGTGAACCTTTTGTCGTTTGTCGCATTGACATCGACATCGCACTGCTGCATGATCCTAAGCGCCAGCTGCGGGTCGTTGACGATGTGGAGAAGCGAATTGCCCTTTCCGTCAATGTGGTCGTCAATATGCAGTGGCTGCCCGTCAGCCTGCGCTGCCGTGGCCGCGTCCAACCCGGCCGGCACCATGTCGAGGTAATTTCCGTGGTCGTACGAGCGGCAGAGGGCGAACAAAGGCGTCTGCCCGTTTTTGTCTTTTTGCCGCCAAGGCACCAGTTTGCCAATCTTGGCAATAAGGTAGGGCGCGTGAAACATGTAGTGCGCGCAACTGCGGCCCCAAATGTCTTGTACGGCGAGGTATCGCGATAATTGCAGTGTGGTCGCCGCTTTGGTCACGAAATCAAGGATCGTGTCGATGAGTTCTGTGTGACCTAGTTGTATCGCGGCGCTTAGTAGTGTCGTGTCTTCGTTGTTAATATCGTCAAGGACGATCTGACTGGTGTAGAACTCGTCGAGCGACAGCAGATACCGGAGCACATCAGGTCGCTCATGTTGCACAGCCATCATGAGTACAGACTCGCCAAAAAGGTCGTGTGTTTGTGACAACCGCTCGACGGTGATGTCGCCCTCCAATGCGCTCCCAAGTGTTCCAACACTTGCGGCTCGTGAATGATATGAGATTTCGGAACTGCTCGACATGCTCCTTGTGTCCATGGCCACCTTCTTGACCCGGGCCAGCGGCGGCATTACAAAGTCGACGAATGAGGTGGACGACTCGCTGCTGCCTTCAAAGGGGAAGACGTGGCTCAGCCCGGACCCCGAAGAGAATCGTTCGGTTGACGACACTGCTGTTGATGATCTTCGTGATGATGAGCCGTGCGCTGAGCCGTTTGCGAAGCTCCAGCTAGATGATGGCCGGCTCGGTATTGGCGAGTCGCAAAAGACAGCATCGTCGCCTTCGTCATCTTCCAGAACACGGCCTGGGCCCGGCTCCATGATGTCCTGAAGTTCGTCTATTTTGCCACTCCGAGTCGCATCCCATAGCGCCTTATTTCTTCGGCTTGCTCTTCGTAGGCCCCCTGAGTCCATGGCAAGATACGCAAGGACTGCTTCAAAGGTGCTTAGCGCGTAGCCCATCTCGCCATTCTCAACGTCGTCGATGTAAATGAAGTGGCGAATGTAGATCAACCTAGCCTGCAAATTCCTGACTTGCGCCCGAATAACGACGAACAACAGCAGGGACACGAGCGTGTCAGCATTGACTGTGAGTGTTGTCGGCTTTTCGGAAGACGGATTCTGCGCATGACTCGCTTCCCCCACGGCCGTCAATTGGGTCACCATCTTGGTCGTTGATAGCAGCAACTCAAGCATTTCCTGGGGGCTCATTGCGCTGCCCATCTTCTTGAACTCCTCGACGGCAAGACCTAGGTGTATGGTCAAGTCATGCTTGACTCTCGGGCCGCCGTCGATACCGATGCCGAGCTGGGACAGGTCGATGAACTCCATTTGGCGAATTTTGGCCTCCAGCTCGAGATCGTAGGGTCGCTTCATTGCGCTTAGTCGGGGGAAGATGAGGTGATGCACATTCTCCGTCACGTAGCGTTCGATCAATCGTTCCACTATTGGCCCTGTCAGGTCGGTCGTTGCGCCAAGCATAGACAGCTGCTGCTTGTCAACGCCCTGGAACAGGTCGATCGCAGTTGTGACCGCAGTCTCGAACGAGGCGCGCATGACATCTTCGTCGTCCTCGGCATAGAATGGCTCAGTCACAGGCACAGATTTCGGGCCGATCATCCCATTCCGCGGGGTCGACATGCTGCTGGACCGAGCCTTCTTCATGGCTGAGGCAATCGGCCCATCGGGCAGTGGGTCGGGTATTGATGACGCGGATGGCGGCGGAGGAAGTGGGCGCTCAAAGACCATGGTGAATTCGAGAAACAGCTTCTCGAGGCCAGGCTGCATCTGGCGGGCGATGATGGGGAATTGATTGAGAAGGTCATGGAAGCTCTTGACGTCCTTCTTCCGCGGGAGCATGGCGCCGTCGTTGGCAGCAGCGTTGGCGGCTCGGTTTAGGGCCATGGCCCGTTTGGCCGCGCCTTCGATTAAGAATGCCGGCGTGATGGTGACCTCCTCCCAGATGCCAACAAGCGGCTTCGTGATGTAATAGATTAACCATGGTCGAGGTTCGAGGACATCGGGGTACCAGATCGCATCGTTCAAGAGTTGCGCTTGCGCTAGTGACTTGAAGCCTGGCTTATGATCAGTAGGTGTATCAGAGACCCTCAACATGCCACACACCTTTGTTGCTGTACACGTGGGTGTCCTTGATCACGACTGTGCGACCGTTGATTGTGGTGTATTGCTTCGCCTTGCCCCGCATCTCCCGAAGATTCTGTGCGGCCTCCTTCCCGCCCGTTGCCGAGACGGCCGTCGCTGGTATTCGGAGCACATGGCTCGCTAGGAAGTCCTCCGACACGATAACCTCCTGAGAGGAGGAGCCGCTCTCGGTCTCTCTAGATGTGAGAAGCGCATCGGTGCTTGGTACCAGCAGGACGTGGTGGTGCACGGGGGTGCACTGGGTCGGCAGGGAACTTCGAAAGAAGGCCGCGAGGAAGGGATTTAGAGGTTGCATTCATTCGACCGGAGCTGGGTATAAGCTGGCCAGCTCGCCCAGCCGGGAGCCAGGATGACAAGGGGGTGGATAGGGAAGGAAGCGAAGGGAAGGAAGCGATTCGGAGGTAGCGTCGGCTAGTCGGAGCTGATAGGAAGCTGGATCAGAGTTTTGAGCGTTGCTGTGGGTTGGTGAGGCTGTTGGGCCGGCAGTGATTGCGATGATGGCGTTTGTCGTGAAAGTGCGGGATGTCGTAAAGGTAGTTGTTGATGGAGAGTATGTCAGTTCCATGCCTCGCATGCTAGGCTCGGACCGTATCGCGACTCGGAGCTGGTGTGGATCTTGAGCGGACTGGACAGAGGGACTGACCTCATTCCAGTCCAGGGGGGTAAAGACGGCTTCTGGGGTCTGATTGGTGTAGATCTTGGGAGCTGTTATCACAACGGCGCCACTAGCTCAGCCTGACACGTGACAGCAGATGAATTCATTAGTCAGCGCTGGGGAAAGGGGCGCAGTCTTGATGGTCAGACGTGGGTTTGTGATTCAACCATCTGTCGTGATTGATCCCTGAGGACGGTTTTTCTTAATCGTTAACCAAGCCGCAGATACAAGCAGGAATTTGGAAAGCACATGCTGTCGATCATCGATCGTGGCACACCAGTGGATCCAGCTGTACCCCTGGCTTTTCACTAATCCAGCCACACAATGCACGCCCTTAGTCGCGACAGGCATAAGGTCTTGGGCCTTATTGCGAGACATACCAACACGAAGCCTCCAGACCTACATATCTTCCCCTAAGTTCAGCTTCTCTGGTGCGTGTTTGGCGTTTGGTTTGGTAGACAGCAGGGGCGCTGGTTCATGGCCGGCCGGGAAGAAAGGATGCCTGAATACTGCCAAAATTCGAGTACATGCCCCGTTAGCAACAACTTTCTTCAGAGGCTGGTGAGGTTCATCTTACCCCAGCAAAGCAAATGAGAAGTGTGAAATCTTTGCAGTCATCCTGAACTCTAACCAGGTAGGTTCCAAGTCTTGTGCAATTGCAAAAACAATAACCTAAAGCCCGCTCGATCGATTGTCACAATCACATCCAAATGTCGGACTGGTTAGGGATATCTTTCAATTGAAGACATTAATATTGATGATGTGGAAGGTTTGTCTTGTCATCATTTCATCTTTACCTCTCTCATTTATTTTCTGATCTCGACTTCAAACATGCAGTCCACCAAGGAACAATTCGCGTCGGAGCAAGTCAGTTTGTGAGATGAACAGCAGAAATAGACGCAAGAATAGTGTCCGAAATGTATTGGACCACGTAATGCCTTGTGGCTTCAATCACACTACTACTGACCTCTCAGATGCCAGCTCCGCCATCAACGCTCCATGCCGCCCCATTCACGAACGTGCTTTTATCACTGAGCATAAACACCGTCACGTCAGCCACCTCCTTCGACGTACCTACCAGTGTCGGCGCAGGAAAGTCGTTAGGCACACGCTCCAGGTTGGCTCGATGCATTGGCGTGTCAATAGCGCCGCTGCTTTGGTCAGTTTCTCTGTCGCTCCCCTCTCAGGCAGTCTGATAATTCACTTACGGCAACACACAGTTCACTCTTGCCCTGTCTCCCACCTCCTTGGCCGCGCTTCGTACCATACCCAAGGAAGCGTGCTTTGATGCCGCAAATACGGCGCCGTTATAGAATCCCTGGAGAGAGAACATGCTGCCAACATGAACGAAGCTCCCCTTGTGCGAGAGGAAGCCCGGCTTCAACGACTCAGCAAGAACATTGAATGCGCCCTTGACATTAAGGTTGATGATGAAGTCAAACTCCTTGTCAGAGGTCTCCCAGACAGCTTCGGTGCCAAGCTCATGTCCGCCCGTGCCTGCAAAGTTGGCCACGCCGTCCACATGACCAAAGTGTGACTTGACCTTCTCCAGGAAAGCCTTGACCGTCTCGCGGTTTGTGACGTCGACGGACCCGGTCAGGACCTTTTGTTGCTGTTCGGCGGGGAGTTCTTGGTGAATCTCATTCAAAGCCTGTCCATTCAGATCGCACATGCCGACCTGGGCGCCTTCGCTGAGCAGGATTCGGGCGGTTTCCAGCCCCATGCCCGACGCCGACCCGGCGATGATGATGACTTTACCGTTGGAACTCGACATGGTGGGCGATAGGATTCGTGGTGTAGCTTTGATGTAAGATGCTCCCTTGAAAACGATGAGAGGAATGGACTTGATTCGGGTGGCGATGAAAGCTTGCTGGTGTTTCTGGTCAAGAACATGAGGGCACTCGCAATAGCCAAAGGGCGAGAACTCGGGCCTTTATATGTGCAAGTTCCATACGTTCAAACCCACAGTTGGCCCTCCATCATGAACCCCAGAGTCTGACGTCGATGTCGACGATTGACTTCACCCCTGGCCAAATAGGGTGCGCCAAGGACTTCACCGGAGTTAAGGCCAATCTCCATGATCAGCGCTCAAAAACTAATGCAGGTGTCAACCACGCTTGACTGGCTCCATCCACCGGCATATACCCGACAAGGCTCTCGGCCAAGGCTCAATACGCCGGCCGACCTTCAAATGGAGCCGAGTGAGAACGAGGGCTGATCCTGAACAGCTATACCCCTCATGTCATCACAGCGACGACGACTCATACGCCATGGCCACAAGTGATGCGGAGCGCAAGAGGCTTCGGAAGATCATTCTTGTGAGCAGCTTAGTCGGCCAGCTTCTCGGACACATCGGGACAGCCGTTCTGGGTTGGCTGTTAGACTACATCGCTTTCAGAACCAGTCGCTTCTGGTTACCACTTCTGGGACTTTTGATCGTTAAAAATGGCCGCCTCGCAATCATTCTCGGCCTCATCGGCGACTGGTACATCGGAACACAAGACACGACGTTTATCTTCAGCCTGATCATATTTGCCACTTACGCTGCTCTGCCTCTGGTCTTCCCTGATCTCGACCTGCCTGCAACCGAGGCTTGGTACGAGCATGCACAAAGAGGACCCATCACGCTTCCCACTTTCGCCATCTCGTCGATTATCCTCCACTACCCGCGGGGCTCAGTTGCTTTTGTCAAAGGCGGTCTACACAAGATGATGACGGATCCACCGGGCATCATAGAAGTCATTGACTGGTTCTGGGTACTTCTCGCGTGTCTTTCTGTCCCACACATCATCTACAAAAAGCTTTGGCGCAGCCAGGTTCTCAGATTGCTCCTGGATGTGACGTGGAGATTTGTGGGCAAAAGGTTCTACGACTTCAAAACACGAGCAGAGCCAGCGCCAGTCATCGAAGAAGACCCGCCGAGGCCGTTTCAATATCCACCGTTGGTCAACGAATGGGACATACGACTTTTGCATATCCTTCCTCGCGGGAATTCGAGCCAAGTCTGCTGCAGACTCGTCACCACTGACATCTCGAAGACGCACCCCACGTATGAAGCCATGTCTTACACATGGGGCGATCCAACCAAGACTCATATCATTTGGGTGAACGGCCAACAGTTCAAGACGACACAGAATGTCTACAACCTCCTATACGATCGGAGCCCTGTCTTCAAGCCACGCAGAATCTGGATCGACTCCATCTGCATCAATCAAGAGGACAACGCGGAGAAGACCTCCCAGGTCAGCATCATGCGTCAAATCTACGACTGCGCATCCCTCGTAACTATTTGGCTCGGGGCCGGCGAAAATGCTCACCTCGCCGTCGACCTCATTCTCGAGCTCTCCCATTACATAGCAGCATACAGCCCAACGGACAAGGAGCTCTACCGGAAATACGTCCCCGAGCGGCGCAGCGCGCGCTGGCTCGCCGTCAACCACATCCTCGCACACACCTACTTCTCGCGCATCTGGATGGTCCAGGAGATCGCCGTCAACAAGCTCCTCCACGTCGTGTACGGCCGCGAGACGATCAAGTGGGAGACCCTCGCGCCCGTAATGCTCCGCCTCATCCTGTCGTTCGAGTTCAGCATCATGATCGAGGACTCGGCCGAACCCGGCAAGAAGAACATGCCCATTGGAGCGACGAACAGCGCTCTGCTCTCGGGCATTCGTAAAAGGTACCACGGGAATGAGACTGTGCTTTCGGGCCGGTTGATTCACCTGCTCACCGAGTGCTGGACGTTCAACGCAACGGATCCGAGGGATAGGGTTTTCGCCCTCGTTGGTCTCGCGGAGGATGGGGCGCATCCGCTTGTCGCGCCGGACTACAACAAGACGGCGGAGCAGGTCTTTGTCGACGCGGCAAAGTTCTTGTTCATGCAGGAGGGTGGCCTGCGCGAGGTTCTGTACTGCTGCGGCGTGGGGTGGCCGCGGAACTTGTCTTCACTGCCGTCGTGGGCCCCCGACTGGACTGTTGTTGGACGCTCCGTCATTGGTGCATTGCCGAAGAAAAAGGTTGGATACCAGACATCGGGCGGGCTCGTGAATAGAGGGCCTGTCATTCATGATAAGGTTCTGGAGTTGGAGGTCATTATCTTCGACGACATCAGCCGTCAAACTAGTGAGCTTGAGCGAGTGGTGCTGGATCCGACGACAAACCGTCTCGACGACAGGTACACCATGGAGAAGTCGATCAACTGGATCCACGAGGCTCAGGCTCTGGTTGCCACCGTCGACGGTGAAACGTACATCAATGGACAAAGTCACGAGGAGGCTCTCTGGCGAACTCTTGTCTGCGATGCGCCCTCTGTTGGGGCCGGGGATCTTGCCAGTGGCATGGAGTGGCCGGCTGACCCTATCTACGGTCTGTGGTATCATTATGCGCTGCGGCACCTGGTAGAAGAGCCGCTTGATGACGAAGATATGGCTCTGTCGCCAGAAGAGACCTATGAGCGAATGCAAATGGGATCTAGGTGGGTGACATCTGCACAGTTCCGTTGCTATGCGCGACGGTTGGCCGTCACGGCGAAAGGGTACCTGGCTTTAGTCCCACCGTTGACAGAGGTGGGCGACGTCGTGGCCGTCATACCAGGGGCGCCTGTTCCATTTGTTTTGCGACCAAAATGGTATGACGAGCAGATGGACAGGAATGTTTATACGCTCGTGGGCGAGTGTTATGTGCATGGGGTGATGAATGGGGAGGCGGCAGATGAGTCCAAGATGCAGGTGATACTGTTGGATTGAAAGTTTCTCGGTATTCAGAGATGAGAGCGAGCGAGTGCTGTTGTTTTTATTTTGATTTATGAGATCTTCTCTGCATTGGCTCTGTGTCCCCTTTCTGTCGTTCACTAGGCTGTTACGCCCTCCAACCATCATGCAAACTCCAGACCTCAGTTTCGCGGGCCATCAACCGCCTCCGCCGCAATCGCTGTCTGGACCGGCCCAGGCGTAGCTGTCGGCTTCACATCGACTGAAGAATCATCCGTATCCTCCAACACGTGCTCCTTGGGCCTCTCGGGCACCAGAAAAACAAGCCACGAAGTTGACGGAAGTGAAAGGCTGAACATGACAAAGGCGATGATCAAGTTGACCATAGGCGCAACCCTCGCCGCACCAACGCCGAAAGCCAGACACGAGCCGAGTGACTCGAACGACCGAACAAGACCAACGGCGAGCGTGAGAGTCTCAATATCGTCGAAAAAGGTTCCGAGAATCCAATAGGCAAACATGTAATGCGACTCGTTCATGAAGCTGTCACAATCACTCGTCAGTCATCGGGTCCGTCAGATCGTCGCTCAAAGACCAGAACTTACCGAAACATAACTTGCACCGCGAACCCCCTGCCAAACCCAGGCAGGTCCCAATCCAGCGTTACGGGCGTTTCCGAGTTGGCATACTCCCTCTCCATGGCGAACATCCATCCGAACAGCGAGACCATCATAACGGCGAAGAAGAACCACGTAATCCTCGCCAGCTGCGGCCGGCTGAAACATTTCAAATCATAGAACCAGCCCCAGAAGATGTTCGCAAACGTAGCAGCGATACCCGAGCACAGCGACGCCAGCGTCCGCGAACGTACGGAAAAGTAGTTGACGAGGTAGATGCCGAGGTATGTGTTGTTCCAGTTGAATCCGACAAGGATGGGGATGAGCAGGTAGAATTGCCGCGTACGCAGCAGCTTCCACCACTTGCGGGCTTCACTCTTGATTGCCGTGTTCTTGGTCGGGTCGGGGAGGCGCCTGCCGTCGCGGCGGATGACCTTTTGCGGGGAGGAGACGAGGAGAGCTAGCGGAAGGCCGAGGCACTGCAGGGCGATGAGGACAAGGTAGGTTGTGTGGCCGACTTGGCCGCGCTGGCCGCTGTTGACGTTCAGGGAGAGCTGGATCGAGGCGCCGATGAGCTGGCCGAGCTCGCGGAGGCCGAGCCATATGCCGGCTGCAAGATGTCAATGTGAGGCATAGGGCGAGACAGAACTGAGGCATAACGTACTGAACTTTCCTCGGTCTTGCACATCGGCATAGCCGAGAGCAATGGCGCCTTCGGAGGCCCAGAGAGCAGAAGCTGCGATGCCGCAGGTGGCGCCGCCGAAGAGCACGAACCATTCGGTGCCGTAACGGTTGTTGACGTAGAGGGATGCAGAGTAGGGGGCGTAGCCCAGGGTGCCGATGATGAGAACTTTCTTGAGGCCGATTTTGTTGGCGACGATGGAGAAGATGGAACAGCCAAAGACCATGATGCCAAAAGTCAAGGAGTTGGCTCCATTGACGAGGTACGGTTCCTGCTGGCCTCCAGCGCCGGTGTCTGGTGGGAGTCAATGTCACTTGTTCTTCTGACATGGGAACTGACGTTGTGACATACTGTTGAGGGCATTCCAGATACCGGGTTGGGTGAATGAGATCAAACCGACGATGATGACGTTGAAAAGAGGGCTTCGGTACCACCTCGTGAACCGTGAGACAGGCTTGACAGGATGGGTTTCCTCGTCGGTGCCCTGTTCCGCAGAAAGTGCAACGTCTTTCTGGTGAGCATCCTCCCCCAGAGTTTCCGTCTTGGGCGTTTCGGCAGCCATTTTTCTTCTGGTAGAAATCGTAGCCTCACTGATGAGGAGAAGAGGCGAAGAAAAAAATCATGCGCGACAGACAGCGCAAGCTTGTTAGAACTGTCGGTGCTCATGTCATTCTTAAAGCTCCCCAACGTTCACCCTCCCGAGGCGGCCCCACGTTCTGTTTGTTATCCGCAAAAGGCAAGTGAAAGGTGCGTCACTCGCCAATCTCCTGCCAAGTTCGAGCAGAAAATGCAAAGAACTCCATTATCGAAGCGACGATGGTGGGTTATCGGAGGCTAGCCGCGGCATCGTTGGGTAGGTTGCGTTATCGAGGAGCCAGTATTTGTACATCTTGGCTGCGAGGTTAGGGCAAAGCGTCCAATGGCCCGTCGCCCGCGTCAAGTACGCCGCTCCTTATCATGTTGTGGGCCGCATGATGGTCCGGATCATCGAGTCACAGGCGGCGCTACTGCTGCGGCGTGCTTGGAGGGGGCGATGGCGACATCGATTCCTTGGAGCACAGCGATCTTCTGTTGTGGTTCGAGCCAGCGGTTGTTCTTGCAAATGGAAGAATGGGGGGGGACGATGACGAGATGAGAGAAAATAGCTGTCACTCGGCAATTGGGTTTCGTGGAGCCGATCTGTATCCGGGCGACGAACGGACTGTCCGCGCCAGCCACCCGGCGCCATCTCCGTATTGCTCCGCATTGAGGGGCCGCTGATACTCCACAGCTCCGAAAGGTTCTTCCTTGCCTTGCTTGACCTGGCAGTGGTCAGCAATTATGCATTCTACACCTGGGTGATCCATCTGGGGATGCTCAAATGGTGAAATAAACCGAGCCCTAGTAGCGGCATGGTGAGTGCGAACACGGCAGGGTGGCCGTGATCACGGATGTATTGGCCAACGACCATTTGATGTCTTCAACTGTAACATCTGGCAGTTCACCCAACTGGAGGTAAAACAGAAAGAAGACTAATAAGGTAGTGACACGACTACTCCAGCACCACCGTGTTTGGGTTGGCTCAGGGCTGCTGAACGAGGGAGGTGACGGCTGGATGGACGCTTAGAGGGTTCAGGCCGCTTCAGTGCTTGCTAAAGTGTCAGTTAGTGCCAGAGAGCGCCAGATTGAGATCTGACAGGCACGTGAGCGCTGTGTCACCTGCGTCAGCCCCCTGAAGCGAAGGACGAACACTGGCTAATGCCTAACCTCTCCACCCAAAAACAGAACACCATGATCTCGCGTCTCAAGCATCGTCGTCCACATCTTCCCCCTCGCTCAACCAGACCGGCATCTATTATCGCAAACGCCCAAATCGGACGCCTTACAATGTGGCTGCGCCCAAAAAGCGGCTTGTCGACGGCTCAAACATGCTACTTACTATCTAACTTTCGACCGCAGCCCCTCAGCCTCTTTCACCGACAGCCAGGATAGGCTTTCTCTGCAGGGGTGCTTCAAGCTAGCTTACCAACGCCAGCCGAAACTCTGCGCCAGGGCGGGTTCTTCCTTTATTATTGAATCAAGCGAACGCAACATTAGGCTGACTCTTAATGGCTCTCTGATGTCGCGTCTCATCTCTGCCACTTTATCGCTGGAAGCACCGGAGCGATCAGTTTCTCTCGCCTCGTTTGCTCGAGACGTGCTGGGCATGGCCTGGACGTTACCATCTGCCTCCTTCGCCGGAGCTGAACGAAGCCCATTCCGTTCTTATTGTGCTTACCGTGCGTGGCATTCACCACCAGTAAGTATCCTGTCCAACAGCAGCGCCGTCTGATCTCCCCAGAACGGCCCCCGTGGCTGCCAGCCGCAAAGTGTGACGCCCACCCCCAGCCCTACAACGCATGCATTGGTGGCTGGGGCGGTGAAGCTAGGCTTCTCCTGGCCGTGGCCATCTCCAGTGGGATGGCTCCATGGTTATCAGCCCCAAGCCTCTTTCGCGACAGACGTGCAGTCCGACCATTGAGTTTGCGCGTCAGCAGGATCAGGAGGAGCCGGGATATGTCGGCTGCATCCTGGTTCGTGGGAATGGGTGCCTTGAGGGGACTGGAATGTTCATTTATTGCTGGTGGTCCCCAGACGTTTGCGGCCATGTGATGTGTATGTGAATCTTTCTGCTGCTTCTCAACACCAAGGACCCTGGGCTCACGATACTTGAATGTGATCGGCCCCAGCTCAGACCAACCGATCTTCGACCTTCTTCTAGCTCTACTTTGAAACTGCGCAATCTGACATAGAGCTGTCTTCTCACATCACACGATAGCCATGCGGTCAGCCCTACCAATGAACGCCGTCCTGGCACTCCTCTCCCTTGCCGGCCCAGCCGCCGCCATCCTCCCAGCAATGTCAGACTGCGTCCACGCAAAGAGCGGCGCGCTCGCGGAACTCACCTCCTGCGGCCACCAGGGCTCCATCGCCTTCTGCCTCACAAACCTGCCCTCCTTCTTCGAAACCACAGACCTGGAAACCTGCTTCGTAAACGCAGGCTGCACCCCCGCCGAAGCCACCATCGAAGCCCTCTGGACGCTCAAGCGCTGCGAGCACGGCGTCATCAGCGATGACGACCTAGCCGAACTCCGCCGTCGCGCTCCGCAGGCAGCCACGACGCCCACGCCCACGACGCCCGCCACGACCCCCAAAGGCGCGACGTCCATCGACTGCTCGACGACCAACACCATCAGCACGACCTTCTGCCCTACCCAGACGACGGGCACAGCCAGCGGCGCAAGGCTCTCGTGCTTCCCGACTACGATCCTCAAGACAAAGTGCGCGGACGGCATATGGTGCACCAAGAAGCCGGGCGTGTGCAAGGTCAAAAACAACACGCTCGACACGTCCGGTGTCGTTGTCGCCATTTTCTTCTCGGTCGCCCTCATCGTCGCGATACTGAGCATGTGTTTCATGGTCTTCAAGGATAAGAAGAAGCAGAGGGGTATCAGGGCGCGGGCTGAGGCTGCTGAGGCGGCGGCTAGGGAGAGGGAGAGGAAGAGGCCGGATGTGGCGGTAAGGGATGTTTCCGAGGGAGGGGTCAAGGCGCCGCTGATGCAGGTTTATGAGGAGGATCCGTTTAGGGACCAGCACAGGATGTGATCATGGCTCCTTGAGTTGTTATGGATACTGATCATGTTGCTACAGGGAGAAGGGTCGAATAAGAGAGCGATGGTGTTGTATTGTGATATACGAGTTGGAATAATGCAAAATCTTACAAACACGAGAATCTTTCATCCCGGAAGCCGGGAGATGAGCATCAATTTGAACGCGAAGGTTAAAGCATCTTCAGTGGAGGAGGCATGATTCAGACTGCAAGGAGCCATATCTAAATGCAATGTAGGAAAAACGATCAGCGATAAGCCCAGGGATAACAAACTCCCTGTCTGTCACATTGATCTCAATCCAAAATAGACTCTCAATCCGTCAGAATCGGTGACTGAAGTGGCAAAAATGATGGTCTCTATCGAGATGCGTCAGGAATTGAGCCCAACGGGGGGCTCGAACCCCCAACCTTGAGATTAAGAGTCTCACGCTCTACCGATTGAGCTAGCCGGGCAGGCAGGTTGCTTGTTGTTGTAAATCGCTCGGGGGCAGCATCCATATCGGCAGAATATGCGGGGAACTTTACCACACTTTACGATGAGGCCGGCTAGCGGCGGGGCTTCAGCGCTGAGCTGATCTGCTTCGAAGCAGCAGGAGATGGGAAGCCGGACCATTCGATGATATGGATAGCATGCTAGAGAATTGTATGCAGTTGCAATAACTCGTGCAAATAGGACGGCATGGATAGGAAAGCCGATGTTTGACTTGGGGGCAGGAGTCGACTGAGGGGGGATACTTGTTTCGAACTAAACAGAGTAGACAGTTGAGATTTGACAAAAAGGTGGAAGTGAACTAAGCCACTGAAAGAATCGGCCGAGGACGAGGTGAGTTTTAAAGCGGTCTGAGGACAGATTGCTCGATTAAACCCCTTGCCTCAAGATGCAGCTGCCAGTTGTAAGAAGCAATGTACTCTACACGGCCAGTCTCGTGACGAGGGGTAGGGAGACCCGCATTGCTACCCCGCCACACCTGTCCGCCACAGGCCGGATGCGACGTCATCGCTGATCACGGCTCGGATCGTTGAAACGCGTCAAGCCGCCGTCTGGACGCCTACCTCTACTTGCCTGCCTTGCCTGCTTGTGACATGTTGCTTGCTAACCTGCTGTGGCAGCTCACTTCGGATTCTTTATAAACCCAGGCCATCTGTCCTGCCCATTTTCCTCACCTCTTTAGCGGGAACACCTCTCTCACACACCAACAACCGAACACCCAAGAACTACAAAACAGCAACCAACATGCCTCTCGTCGTACCAGGAATCCAGAGCCAGTCGGGCGACTTGACTGAGGAGTGGACCAACAAGCTCGTCGGCAAGACGCTGCATGATGAAAAGTCCGACGAAACTGTATGTCCTCCCTGTCGACACTACAAATGCATGCGATGCTGACTTCCACAGTGCTTCTGCAAGAAGGACCTCCCCGAGAAGAGCCGCGTCATCAAGCCCGGTCAAATGGTTACCAAGGACTTTGACGAGAACCGCCTAAATGTGCACGTCAAGGACGACGGCACCGTCTCCCACGTCGAGCGCGGTTAGCGGGGGGCTTGGTGTCGAGCCTGGGGCTAGTCCTACGACGTGACAGCAGCTTCTGAAGCGAGCGTTGTACAATAGCGTAATAAATGAAATCATGATACACGAGAATCAAAGCAACCATCTACGCTCCTCTCACTCCTTGCCGCCTGCTGCCTCTGACACTGTTCACGATCATACGACCCCGCTATATGACGCATGCGCCTACCTGCATCTCGGAGCTACTATTGCATAGCCGAAGTCTACCCCGCCATCGCCACTGCTGCGACCGCGGTCGTGGTGCGGGGCAGTCAATCTGAACCTGCTCGCTCAGGACGCAACTCCCAAGATCAGCATCAAGTCAACACCAGACCGGACCATCACCACCCTCCTTTTACCCTCCGTACGAAACACAAGCGACACAGCGCACCCTAATCTGCTCAATACTCCTCCCTACCCCCAACCGCAATCATGTTCAAGAAAGAGTGCGTCCCCCAAAACCAACCCCTCCAACGAAATCCCCTAACAGAAATCCAGCCTCCCCGTCAACCCGAAATCCAAGCTCAAATCCTCTGTCCAGCGTTCGATCCGCCAGTCCGTCCTCCAGACCTACCCCCTCATCGAGCCTCACATCGACGAGATCCTCCCCAAAAAGGCCCACCTCGAGCAGATGAAGCTCCCCGAGCGCATCGCCCTCTACATCGTCGACTCCCAGCCCCTCTTCTGGCAGCAGGACAACGACACCCTGCTCCCCCACCTCAAGCTCGTCCACCGCTTCCCCCAGGCATTCCCCACGCTGCGCATCGACCGCGGCGCCATTCGCTTCGTCCTGTCGGGCGCCACGCTCATGGCGCCTGGCCTCACGAGCGCCGGTGGCAGGCTGCCTGATCCGAAGGACGGGCCCGAGAGGGACGAGGACGGCAGATGGACTAGGGAGTTGAAGAAGGGTGAGCCGGCTGTTATCATGGCCGAGGGGAAGCAGGAGGCTTGTGCTGTTGGCCTGCTGGTTGCGAGCACGGAGGAGACGAAGGATACGAAGAAGGGACCTGTTATGGAGGAGGCGCATTACCTTGGCGATGGGCTGTGGAGGCTGGCGACCGATTAAGTGATCATGAGCGAACAAGAGGGACGTTACCCAAGGGCAGACTGGGTTGTATATTCGGCTGTTGGATGGCGAGGAGTTGGGGGGGTGCAAAATGGGCTGTGATAGGGCCAGCCAGCCATCGACGTGCGGCCTGTGAGCGGCATGGTGGCCGGTATGATGAAATGATCACGAAATGCATAGATTGCGAGCATCTTGGCTTCATTTCGTCTTTTTCATGCTGATGCTTAATTCTGGCGCCGCTTCCCTGATGCCAATCGTACTCTTGGCTATGCGTTCTCCCCGTGTTACTCCAAACATGATCCTGCCCATGTGCTAGGCTCCTTATTCAACTCCAGGAACAGCCTCCTGCTTCCGCTTGATGCCCTCGCTCTCCAATAGCTCCTGATATGCCTGATGATGCCGCGCCATTGCAATGCGTCCCACTTCCTCGCTCCTCCGGTTGATAAAGTCGTAGATGTTTTCGAAGACGAAGAACCCATTCTCGTCCTTCATTGGCGAATCTTCCTCTGATACAACTCCGAAGCTCGTGTCCCCCTCAATGATGATCTTCTTGAACGCTTTGATGATGCAGCCTCGGTACTGGCAGGCGTACTTTTCGGTGGAGTCGGCGGCTGGGAAGGACCCCTTGATGATGTCCTTCCACACAACATCAATCTGCTTCTGTCGAATGTGCTCGTCCAGCCGCCGGTTGTATTCTGCTTCAACGTGGAAGCGGTCGAAAGCCTCTTGCCTGATCTGTTCACGGGAGGTCCGCTCCCGTGTGTATCGACCTTCTCGCCGGCAGCGTGGCACGAAGTCGTCGATCCAATTGCTGAAATTAGGCCGGGAGTTCATGCGTTTGCGATCGTTCGACTTCAGTTTCGCTTTATCTTGGTCCAGGCCATGCGTATTTCCCGAATTCCCGATGCTTTCGCTGCTTGGATAGACCCAGAACATGCGGCACTGAGCGACGTACTCGTACATGTCGTCCGATGTAGCAAAAGGTGCCTCCCAGAAGCCATCCATCGGCAGGCCGAGAAAGTCCAGAATTTCGCAGGGGTCATCTGTAAGTTCGATCTTGGCCTTGTTCTTGTTTGTCTGCTCAATCTCGGGGATGCGGATGAACATGTGCTTCTCGTCGATTGTGAGGCCGTAGGGTCGAATGATGGAGCCCAGAACGCTCCAGATATCGCCATGCGCGTGCTTGAACAAGGTCCATTGCAGTGAGTGAACTGTAGGAGCAACTCTGACGTCGACCTGGATGTAGCGCAGGGGTTGGTCTGCTGAGTAGCCATCGGCGGGCAGGTCTGTCGGCCAAAGAATTGCAAAGTGCGAGCCACCCTTCTCAGTCAACACATACTCGGCTCCCAGAGCGATCCGAATAGCCTCGTCGACGTGTTGAGGACCACTTTTAACTTTGCTTCGTCCCGTGAACTCGTCCTTTGCACAGGTCGCTAGAATGTCAACATCGCCGTAGTCCTTCTTGGCAGGACCATCGATGGGACTCGCCACGTAGATGTACAAATCGCGGAGAGCCTTCTGGCATCGGTGCTTCACAATTTCGTAGACCTGGGGTGGCATGCGGGGAGTGAAGAGGGCATTCTCTCCTGAGGCAAACGCTGAGCCGCCCATGCCGTTTGCCGAGAGGGTTTGATGGTCTTATCGAAGCGAACACCCAACAGCAAGATTGGGGGAAGGTACCAAGCCTTGTTTAGGTGCGCTCGTGGTGAACTTCTCCTGAGAATTGAAGCAAGAGATTACTGCCATGCCGTCAGTTGATCCTGGATATGGTAGATAGAAATGGCGACGAGGGCTTACATATCAAGCCTTATTATGGACTCCTTTGGTTTCTTGAATCTGATCTGACTCCTCGAACAATGTCCAAGTTCTTGAGGTGTTGCTGAGACTTGCCTGTCTGGCGCTGCTGCTCTTGATCAGGGCCCTGAACAAGTTTGCCGCCTTGATGCCTGGTGAATCGACGAAAGTTCAGTGAAGAAAAGACTCGCATCCGTCATCGGGCAATCGACTTCGTCAAGGATCGAGACTGAAGCTTCTATCGTTGGCGTGGTTGACTCATTCGGGGAGCATAGGCTGAGAAAGCAGGGCCGAGGGAGTGAAGTGCAGAAAAGGCAATAAAGGTGTGCGATGTCTTCCAATGTCTCACGATCAACTATGAAATCAGAAGTCCAAACACCAATTGCATGGCTAAACGAAAAATCAGGCAGACAAACGAAAGATTTGATGGTGATGAGAGGAACCAGGAGCTGTTCCCCCTGGTCCTTCCAACCAGTGATGCCCATGGACCGTGCGCAGATGTGTGAAGGGCCGTGTGAATAATGGTGACATTGTCCGTCTGCACGGTGTTATCCATTCGTTCTTGCTCTGATGCTCTGATGGCCAAAATGTCTTGGTGATTCCTTCATCAAGCCTGGGTTCTTTCTTCCTCATGTTCGCCATTTCTTTCATCTGACTCTCGTTTTCGGTTCTGGAAGGCAATCGATGGGTCTTCAGTAAGATCACAACTCTCATGGAAGCTCTTCAGGGGCTTACTCTCGCGCATTCAGACATTGAACAGTACCTAGTAGTATAACAGCAAATCTGGCCCTTCTCGGTTGCAGCTTCATGTCCTCACACCATTTGATCCCAGCTATCTGCCAGCAATTGCTTGGTCATGGTAATGGTTGAGGTCATTCGAAGGAATTCAGCGCCATCTGACACATCAATGACCTACAGCCCCTGACCCTCTCCTATGGGATCATAGTCCATGGCTGTACTTTTACGTCATTTTTCCCTTCAAGCTCTGGATCGATGTCTTTCAGAGATGTAGCCCACAAGCTCGGTCGTACTTTCTGCTCGTTCCAAAAGCCTTGTGAGCAGTTACTGGTGACCATCGCTGGCTAGCCGTCGCTAACTGGCCCAGTGGCCTCGCCTCGATGGTTCATGCTCTCTGCCGCTTGGCGAACGACATGTCACTTCATGGCACATAAGCGAATGTCAACACGGTTCCCTTTGCTAGGTTTGGCGGATATCTGATGATTATCCTTCAGAACAAGCAGCCCTTTCTTGTTCTCTTGGTTGTCGTAGGGCTGGGCATCCTCGCCACGCCCGTCCGGGGTCCGCTTCCTCTTGCTCTCACCGTCGCTGCGCCGGCACACAATCACATTCTCAACATCGATGCCTGCTCCGGCACCCTATTTTCCAAAGATCACAGTTTGCGCCTTCCGAGACTCTTTTGTCATCTACTTTGTCCAAGACTCGAGGCTTCTATTGTTTCGCACCTTTCACAAAGCTGACACCCATCCTACTACCACACCTCGCACCACAACTGATACCACCTAAGGTCCACCTTGCCTTGTCGTCACAATGAGCTTCGTGTTCGACGAGAACCTGACGTCCAGGCTCACTGAGTCTCGGGACTTCTACCTCAGAGCCGAGCTTCGTCTGCTTGACATGGACGGTAAGCTGCCCCAGAACAACGGCCATCGCAAGGCGCGCTTTTCCATCGACATGCCTGTTTACGACGGCAAACGGACGGCTCCCAACGGTGAGGTCATTGTTGGCGTCTTCAACTCCACCATATTTGCGGACCAGCTCGAATTCCACTACGCCTCCAACGGGCAGGTCCAAGATGGTCTCCGTAAGATTCGCTAGTGAGTAGGCCCTTGGTAAGATGCGTCATTCTCGGCTAGAGCTGATCATACACAGCGACAACTATTTGATTGTCAAACTCTACACCAGAGAAAATGTTGAGATCATTGTCCACCGCCAGATACTCATCGCTGGCTCCCTGTACTTCGACACTGCCCTGCGTGGCTACTTTCACGAGGCCGATACCACCGAGATTTCCCTTGACGACGTCTCTTTTGCCGACCTTGTTGGGTACTTGAAGCTTGCCCATCGGTATTTTTTCCTTCGTTTCGCCGAGTTAGACATGCCTTCAGGTGGACTTTGGAGCTCCAAGATGAACAGGTACGATCAGAGGATCTTCAAGGCGACTCGTTTCAAGATTCCCATGATGGACCTTTGCTCCATCCTCCGCATTTTTGTTCTAGCGGATCGTTTTGCCTCCATCAGCCTAACATTCTTCATCCGACAAATCTTTGTGAAGCTTTTGGCCGCAACAAGGGAGCTTTGGGCCAGCAACAAAGACGTCAGTGTCGACTACAGCCTCGAGGTTCACCAGACGTTCATCAAGAGCCATCTAGACGCGTACATGTTTCTCACTCAGTACGCGTGCGCTGATGCGGCTGGCTATCTCAGGAAAGCCATCGTGGACTCCTGGGTCAAGTTCCTGGGCCAGGACCAGGCACTCAAACATGCCATGGAGCGATACATATCTGGCAGCGGCAACGATTACGAAGCTTTTAACACCGCATGGCTCAAATCCACAGCGCCCAGATCCTTCCAGGACTTCGGATCCTATGGCTTCATCAGCTACAATGAGGACCACTTCTTGCGCAATCAGGCTTACAACGCGGCTTGCTGCACTCATCTCTTGATGCAAAGGCGTAATGATGTGTTCGCTCTGCTCAAGTTCAACGCTCTGGAGAACAGGGAGAGAGCTAGATTTGAGGGTAAGCCTTTCCCGGGCGAGATCACCTGGACCTCGGTCGTTCGTCTCGCCGCTGGCGACAACATCAAGACCATCAACGGATCGCACTCCATGCCTGACGTCACTGATCCTACTCTACCCGGCAAGATGCTGGCTCTGACCATGGACAATACCAGCCAGAGTGTCACACTCAAGACACCGAGCTTTGAGAACGGCACGCTGGGCAACAGTGTTGCCGAAGACTTCAACGTCTCCGAGCTCTACAAAGTCAACATGGATTTCAGCGATTGTGATGATTACGAAGGAGACTACAGCGACCAGCTTCCCATGTCTTACGATGAAGAATGGTCTCCTTACATCACGCAGGCCTACATGTCGCGCTCCCTGCCCCTCAATACTGTGAGTGCCGAAGCCAGCTCCAGCAACAACGCCTAGAGTGCTTCGGCTAGTTCTTCTGCGCAGTGATACGGCGGCAAGAAGGGAGGTCAGCGTTAGTCCGACAGCAGTAACGACATACGGCTGGGACTCCAACATGGCTTAAATTGCATTGCTCTGACCGCAACCACAGCGCCGACGGAGCCAGCAAGACGACGAATGCGAGGGCTCGGGCAACTGGCGAGAAGAAGCTCGTGTTTCAGATGGACCAGTGCTTCAGCGGCCGGCACAAGCTGGCCACGGTTTTGTGCCATTACTTGCATCGTTGAGACAGCAGTAGCGAGGTTTTCGCTCTTTCACGTACAAATTGCTTCGCAGTCAACCGACGAGGGACTTGACTCAGGTTCGGGATGATTCTTTTGATGCTGGACGCAGGGACGCGTGATTCGACTTGCTTCTTGCTTTCTGGACTGGACTGGGCGGACGGTGGACCGTGAACACTTTACGGAAAGGGGATCTGTAAACTATCAATTCATGACAAGGTGGCTGGTGATCAGGATTCGCTTCGACAATTCGTTTCATGACAAACTGACTTCACAATTCTTTGCAATGCTAGCGCTGTGATACCTGTGACCATCATTGTGGCAACTATTTGGAAGCATCACTCCATTTCGTGCCAATTCTTGAGCAAAGTCTCTCCATTTTCAGTCCAGAATCCAACCAGAGACTCACTCAGTCTGTCTGCTCGAAGTTTCCATCATTTTTGTCGTCGTTTCTTGTCCTGATGATTCTCGCTCTCCTTCCCACTGTTGCAGGAAGTAGCAGAGGCCTTGACCGTGGCCCTTTTGGCGTCGTCATAAATCTGTCGCTGCTTGGCGAATTGTACAAGCAGGAGCTGAATCATGCTGCCAGGAGCATTCTGGGTGAACATTCCCATAGCCTTTTCGCAAGAAGAGAGGGCGATATCCGTGATGAGTCCTTCGCGCAAATATTCCTTCGAGAAACTAGATGGCATCTCATCGCACGTATTGTACGCGTCCACAAAGTTTTCAATGAAGGCTTTCTGCTCGAGCCGCTCTTTCTCCACAGCAACGTCAAATAAGTAACAAGTCCTGGCCCAGGACGAGATATGACGGTTTTCGAAAAAGTGACAGGTGCGCCAGAGTTTGAGCTTGGTGCTCATGGTCCTGTCACTCAGAGCGGGCGAATGAAATTCAAGGAAGTTGAAGCCTTGGCCGATTATGGCCGCGCCGTAGGCCGCTGAGACGTAGTTGCCGAGATCTTCAGGCGAAAGCTCTTCGGTCAGGTCAAATTCTTGAGGCTTCGACTCCTCATACTTGCCCTCAAGGGCTTTCTTGAAGTATTCGGAGCCGTTCAGCCCGTAGGTTAACACCTTCATGTGGACGGTCCAAGTTTTGGCCCCGGACTTAAGCGCGATTGTCGGCTGGGGATCCCTAGTGATTAAGAACGTCAGCTTCTGCTTCTCACATCCATTCAATATGGGATGTGTTTTTCATGCGGAGGCTCTTACCAGAGAGCGGGTGATTCGCAGTCCTCTGATACGGTGGCAGTAGGCTGCTGCCCGCCATCCGTCTTGGGAGTGACGCTCATTGCTCTCAAAGCGGATTGCGACGAAGGGTGTGAATGTAGACTGCAGTGGCAATGGTCGATTTGAAAGAAGTGAGAAGATGAAGAACTTTGGCAGGAAGAGTGGTGGAATATGGGATACCATCTAGACATCCGCCTACCTTAGATGCCTGTAGGAGGTAGGAATGGCTCAGGTCAGGGCTGAGCTGATATCGAGTAAACTGTGAGGAGTGAACACCGTGGTGGCTCGTGCCTTCCTTCAAGTTTGGTTGGCTGCAGAGAGCCTTCCATGTAGCACTTTAATCTTTTTGTCGCGTATCAAACAATCAGTGTTGGTTTATCTGAAGGAAAAGCAAAACAACTTGGCCCTCCCCACTCCTCAGTCAGTCGCTGTGTCAGATTTCCTTTGCGAACTGTGGTTGCGGAGCGAATTACAGCAATATTTCTGACTCCTCCAAGGGATCAACACAAGCCAAATCAACCACCTAGTTCTGCTGCGCCATGAACTCTCTGACATCCTCCTCGCCCCCGCCTCCGCTGATTGACCCTCGACTCCCTTTCGCAGCCCCTGAAAGAACCTCCTGGAAATTCCTGGTAATCCTCCGTAATCAACAATTATTTGATTGGAATTGGTGAGTGTCCCCTGATCTGGATATCATCGAATCCTGGCCGCTCAGCTGATTGCCGCTTCCGAGAGTTACACGCCGTCTGACGTCGAATTGGCGAGTTTCGCTTGAAGACCCTGAGTATCCTCGGCCTCTTCATCACGCAGCCTGGCTACTCTCGTCATGACGTTTCTGACCATGGACTTTCGGGCCGTATCAAACAGGATTTCAACCGCCTCAGCACAGCATGCTTCGGAGAAAGATGTCTCAATGAGGTCTTTGAACCGAGAAGTAGCCAAGTTTTCACCATCACATGCCTTCCACGCCAGGATCCAGAATTGGATATTTGTTTTCCGAGACTCTTCGTTCATTTCTTTGAAGACGGAAGCTGACAGGTACTTCATGGTTCTTCGTGTCCTACAGTGGAACCCGTCGTCTGCCCACTTCTTGATGCGTGCGTGTTGAAAATAGTCTGCGATTTTCCAAAGTTCCAGCACAATTTTCAGCTGTAAACTGCCAGTGATATCGCAGCATCAACCTTGATAGGCCTGTTCGTCGATGTTGTGGCAGCGACGTAAAGGAGCGATATGAAGTATCCGAGATATGAGGGTTCGACGTCATCAAGTCAAATCCTGTTCTCCTGGCCTTCCAGGAAAGGGCCATACAGTGCTTTCTTAAAGTACTCGGATTCTAGAGTCGGGGCATTTTTGTGTACTGACCATTCCTTTTCGCGTGACACGATGGTGATCATAGGTTGAGGATCCCTGAGCAAGAAGACAGCAATTCAGCATCGATTACAGGAGAATTCCCACAAACAGCCGAATACGGCACTCACCAGAGGTTGCAAATCTTGGTCACTGACTTCAAGTTCGGTTCCTGGGTATCAGCCACCTTCGAAATCGGTGCCTCGCCGTCGGCAGCTCCGACGCTCTTTGTGGAAGGCGCCGGAGTCTGGTCGCCCTGGTTACTCATGATAGACCTCACACCTGTATCAGGCTGTGAGTGTAGTCCTTGAGGTAGTCGGTCTGAAACTACAAGGGTGGGAAGTTGATGAGCTTTCGAAAACGGTTCTTCTCGACCGATTATTATTGGAGGAGGAGAAGGAATCAAAGTGCTGGGCGAGAATGGCCATGCTGTCATGCCTACCTACCTAGGATAGGTACCTGCCTAGGGCTGTAATGGGGCATCGACCAAGGGGAAAGGGGTTGGAGCAGTCAAGCCAGGATCCACCCTAATATTTTGTGATCTTTTGTGGCGGTCAGTGCCTGCAACCGGTAATGAGGTCAGCTATTATGAAACTTGCTCTCAAGCCGTTTCGCCGATGCCTTGGTTCCTGGCAAGAATGTTTAAAACGTTGATACCGAGGAGAAGCCTCCCACTGTAAGCCATATTTTTTGTTTAGTCGCTCCGCATAGGTATGGTAGGTACTGCATCTGCAGTCTACATATATGCCTGCAATTGATAAAACTTCCCGGTATGCTCGGGGTCATTAAATCTATGCGAGGAATAGAAACTGGGTTCGTGGAGACCAATCCATTTGTCAAATTCCCTCTTGGTTGACTATGACCTTCATTGAAAGTCGATAGACCAATATTCTTTCACTCCAAGGCACATCTCAAATGTTGTATCCAGCCAGCCAAAATTACTTCCTCAGCTTTTGGAGCTGCTTAGAAATTGCCTTTAGCATGTCTCCAGGCGCCATTTCCCACAGCAGGTCCAAGGCTTCGTCGCAACAGGTTTTGGCGAAAGCTGTAGTGAGGGGTGATCTGAATATGGAGATTGCTGGCTCGTTACCTTCGCAAGCTTTCCAAGCGTCCACGAAGTTCTGGATGAGTTTTTTACGTTGGTTTTCGTCCTTTTGAATAAAGGTTGAATGTCCAGCACCTTTCTGACTTCTCTGGAGCAATTTGAAAGACTCTATCGCTTCTTTCTTGATCTGTTCATGCTGGAAGTATTCGGCAGCAATCCAAAGCGTGATCCTGTACTTCATCCATCGAGATCCAGGCATATTTTCATCGGACATCTTGAATTTGGAGTTCATTGCAGCCTGATACATTGTCGAGATTAGGTAGCCCATGGTCTCGGGCTCTATGATGGTGCAATCAAGCTCAATCGCTTTTGAGTGGTTCTCTTTGAAAGGCTCGCTCAAGGCCTTTCTGAAGTACTCAGATCCATGCGTGAGAATGTTTTGGTGGACAGACCATTCTCGTGTGCCACATTTTATGGTAATCATCGGTTGCGCATCCCTTGAGGCGCACGAGTTAGAACCTTGATCCATGGCAAGCTTTGGCATTGAAAGTAAGTGCAGAGCTTACCATAAATTGAACGACTTCTTCTTGGCGCTCATCGAAGTCGTTCCCTTAGCTTTGTCACCTTCCGCAGGACTTGTAGAGCTCATCTTGAGTTTCTCATTTGACTGGCGTTTGCCGAGCACGCTCGTAGGGCTGTCCAGTGGCGTGTGTCTTCGAGCTAGTTGTTTGCCTGCTCGACACAAGCAGAAAGTGGTCGATGGCAGTTTTGAGACGTAGGGTGAGGGTGGCAAAGTAAGCCTGGACTTCGGGCTGGAGAGTGAGAGAGGGTTGCAATCGAAATGGATCACAGTAGGCGAAATTGAGCGTTGTTGCAGCTTCACTTATTCAAAAGGAAGGATTTTATTCTGAAGCGCAAAATTTTGGCTCGGGAAGGAACCTATTGTCACTTTTGTGAGTTTCCCCCTTCTAGAGGAAACAACGAGTGGGGAGGCAGGACAATTGACTGCCGATACGTCGACAAAATTTGAGTCGACTCGACGCTTTGAGTTATACTCAGTATTCTAATACTATCAAGACTTTATTTTATTGAGCTATCTATTATTCAAAGAGCTAAACTAGCCTATTCGATTCTGCGTTGTCACCCAGCCAGAAGCGTCGACCATAGCAGCCCCTGAATATGCATGTATTGGTGAGACGTCCGGATAAGCGCATGCAGCATGCGCTGCACGGTGTCTTTCCGATTAGCGAGTCGTATGGCCCCTGTATTGGTTGTACTGGGCTGCACCTGTGGGCCGCGACGTCCAGTCCCTTTACCATCATCTATCAACGCAGCAGCATGAGAGAGTGGCTTTCCCGTCTCCGTCTCCATAAGTCATGAGCCAACAAGAAGGGAGCACCCCTCGAGGGCATAGCCGAAACAAGTCGGTCACCAAGTGTGAGTCTCTTCATCGAGGGTCCTTCATGGATCGTACTCATGCACAGGATCGTGACTGCCGAATGCCAATTTCAATGGTCGCTTGAGCGGGCATGACGGACATCATAAAGCGACTTACTTTGATGCTGACATTGCAACCAACAGCGGCACGGCCAAGGTCATCGACTAAAGGTCCTCTTGATCTTGCAGAGTACACCCTCCACCCCCCGTACTCGAGCGAACCCTGATTAACGCGTTCAGCACACCGCTCAACGACCCCCTCTCATCACCAACCCACCTCGAGCCATCCCAGGCCAAGCGTGCCTCAAGCCAACGACCACCAGGCCACCCGTCCCCCAGCTTCCGCTCACCAGCCCACTCCCCGGCACCTCCCGCCGTCCGCACCTCAATCACCAAGAACTTCGGCTTCCTCCTGCGCCCGGAGATCTACCAGCCCCTGACGCCTCTCAATGTCCCCGTCGCCTTCCGCAACTCCCAGAAGCAGCCGCGTCCCGATGCGCCCCTCGCCGAACTCCTGAGCCAGGGCCACTTCCGCGCAGCCGCCATCTCAGCCGTCCAGGAACTCACCTCCGCCTCTCCCCGCGCGGCACCCGTCGACCCGACCGACTACCGCCGCATCTTCGACCTGCTGTACACGCGCCTCGCCTGCCTGACGCTGTGCGACGCAACACCGACCGCCGCGCAGGAAGTCCGCGCGCTCGAGGATCTCAACAATGCGGCAATCTACGTCGACGACCATACAGGGGAGCACCTCGTCCCATGGGAGCTGCGGGTGCTTAATGTGCGGCTGCAGGCAATCGGGTTCGGCGATCCTAGAAGGGCCGTCATGAGCTACCACGACCTGGCGCGGGAGGCGAGAGACCAGATTGGCAAGGCGGCAGCGAAGCATGACAACTCGGCGCGAGAGCTGTGGAAGGCGCGCCTTCATGATTTGGGAATCAAGGTCGCCGGAGCCCTGATCGAGATGGAGGATCTTTCTGGCGCTGCGCATCATTTGGGCACGCTGAGGGATCACGGGGATGGGAAGATGGCGTTGACGAGGGCGTTGCTGTGGCTTCACTTGGGGGATGTGGCTTCTGCGAGGAGGTGCGTTCGCGGGGCGGAGGGTGATGGGAAGCATGCTGAGCAGGTTATCTTGGCGCTGTGTGAGATGGCTGATGGGGAGTATGAGGCTGCCTTGAAGCTGTGGGAGGAGCTTAAGGAAGAGGCCGATGATGAGATGGTGGGTGTCAACCTGGCGGTCTGCTTGTTGTACACGGGTCACATGGACAAGGTGAGTCTTTCTGAGGTTCGAGATCTGGGTTGATCGTTGCTAATCTGTCTAATATAGGGTCGTGAGGTGCTCGAGGGCATGGTGAGCGCTGGTCATTCGTCTCACACGTTGCTGTTCAACTTGAGCACGATGTACGAGCTTTGCACAGAGAGGAACAGGGCTATGAAGATTAAGCTGACAGAGAAGCTTGCTGGGCTTAATGCGACGGCAAGCGGGTGGGAGAAGACGAATGCCGACTTTAAGCTGTAGACGATGAGGCGATGACACGAGGTTGTTCTATTTCTCTAGCGATGAGCCATCAACGCTCTTTACATGAAATGCGTTCGGGCATCAAGGCCTGGGTATTTCATATCAGATCTGATCGATCACCAATGGAGCCACTGAGCTGACGAGTGACTGCAGTGGCTGTTCACTGGCTGACCACTGACCACTGACCACTGGCTGGCCACTCACTGAGCTTTGGCGCACATGGCACTGTGCAGCATTGCGTGCTTGCGTCTTGCTTGCAGACATGGAGCGTCTCGGATCGCCCAAGCGGGCCGTCGCACCCCATTGGCTTCCCATTGGCTTGAGGGGGGGCTGGGGGTGGAGCACTGCCAGTCGGGGTAAAGCGCCCAAGCTCCCCCGCAAAAAGTACCTGGACCGGTCTCGATGTCCTGATCGCGCACTGTCTGCTGCAGCCTATCTGTGTAGCAGTTGTCACTGTGCGGTAGAACGACGCTAATCCGGATGCAGGTCGAATCGGCTCCAAGGGTTTTTAGCTCCCCACTCGCTGCGGAAACACCGTCACGTCAACAGCAAACATAGTTCATCGGACATCATGTCACTCTCCAGCCAAACTCCGCAGACGGGGAACCTCGTAATGCTCACACACAATAACGCGTCCCTACTCGTCACAGCTACAAAGCAGAGCAAAGCAAAGCAAAGCTAAATGCAGGGTAGATCCAGTCCAGTCCCAATCCCGTCCCGAAGCCACTGCCACTGGACTGGGTCCTGGCCATCGCTGATTCGTTATTCGTCGTCTTGCGACACCTCCCCTCCCCTGTTTCTTGCCTTCTTGACCTTGCTCGTTCCCTGGAAGGAACGGGAAAGACTGGATGCAGTGTCCTTTTCAGTGCCAGAGCCAGAGCCAGTGCCGATGCCGTAGTAGTAATCATAGCCGCAACAGCCACCAGCAGCAGCTGGGCCACCACCACCTCACCACGCACACCAGCAGCTGCGACCAACCTCGACCTCCCATCCCCTTCCTCATATTTCAACCTCTTCTCCCTCCTCTTCCACTTCCCCCAATACATCCCATCCCCATCAACTACATCGCCAATCGATATCCAAGCCCACCGAACTGCCATTTGCGCCTACATCTACAGCTTCAGCTCTGTCCGTCATCTCGCTTCCCAGCACCCTCTTCTTCCCTTCGTAGCTAGCACTGTGCGCGCGCCCTTACGTCATCGCTATGGACGCCAACCCTGCCCCCGGAGCTGTCCCAGCTGTCGCCGGCATCGACAAAGGTGAGGATCCCCCATCATTTCTTGCAGTATCATGCGCTGCAACGGGTCGATGGCATTGCGCTGCAGTTTCGCGCGGCGCATTGTCGGTCGTCTGCTGTTTGGGGGCGGCGCCAATGCGATGCGCTGCGGCTGGCCGCTTGGTGTCTTGCGCACCAGCCAGGCCATTCGCCAGGTTGGAAGAACATCGTGCTGACAAGTCTCCCGCTCAGTCGTAGCCGATCCAGCTGCCCCTGCTGCTTCCACCGGCGCGCCTTCTGCGAGCGCAAACGCCTTTGCCGGTGCGAAGACGGTCGACGAGAAGAAGGACGAGCCTTCAGCGGCCGCCCCCAAGGCCGATGAGCCTGTTGCACCAGTGGCCCCGGCTGCTCCCAAGGCTGCCACTGTGGAGGATGCCTCCGACAAGGGCACTCCCGTCGCGACCACGGCCACGGAACCCTCAAAGCCCATCCCAGGACTGTCCTCGACCGCCTCTGCAGCGCCTGTCACGGCTGAGACCACCGCTGCCGATGGTGCAAAGGACGCTGCCGAGCCTGCCGACAAGACTGACGTTACGGCCGACGAACTCGTCCAGGACAAGCCCATAGGCGCCAACGGTGTCAAGTCCCCTGGCAAGGATACCGAGATGACCGGCGCCCTCAAAGACACGGATGCCGCGCCTGCTGCCGCGCCTGCTGCGCCTGTTGTCGAGGAGCCTGCTGCTGCTGCTGTTGCCGACAAGGCTACCGGATCCGGCGAGCGCGAGGCCGCGCCCCAGGCTGATCCCGCGAACGACCGGGTCGAGCCGGTGGCCGACAAGAAGCGCAAGGCAGACGAGCTCGAGCCTGAGGTCGATAGTGCTGCGCCCGCTAATGGCGACTCAAAGAAGAGGAAGCCTGGCCGCCCGCCCAAGGCTGTGGCCAACGGTAACGGAAATGGGCATGGCGAAGAGAAGGAGGGCCTTGGCGAGAAGCTGGTGAAGAAGGCGAAGAAGGTCCTCCCCACGGCTGGCAAGACGGAGCGCAAGACGCGCAGCCAGGGACCAGCTTAGGCGCCTGGCGATGGCGTGTTTGTGCTTAGTGGTGTGGGGTTTTTGATTTGGACTGGCAACATGATGGATCTGAAGGCAAGAAGGTGCTGGTGTCCTGCGTAATGGGTGATGTTTTCCCCTCGGTCTTGGGTCTACGGTGGTCGAAACGTACGAAGGTGACTGTCTGCCACGCTCGGACGAATTGCGCGGTTATGACTTTGGCAGGCTGAGAAAGTTGGATATGAGATGTACATATGATGCGATAGGATGCGCACAAAATGAATGGATCTGGCTTCACCTCGTACTGGGTTGTTTCTCGTAACTTCGCCTCCATTGATGCCACACCTGGCAGCGTTGTGTGGAAGACCTGATCCAGCACTTTCGGACGGCTACAACATGACACTTGTGGTCGTGAATGCCACGACTGCCATGCAAAGCACGTCGATGCGAGGCTCTTGTATGGCTTGGCTTCAGGCCAGCCATGCGACGCCAACTGCATGTGACAGATGCTTCTGTGACTGGCTGCAGATGTGGCTACGATGGACAACATCATGGTGCGATATACCGCCAACAAGGTGTGCTCCAAGCACCGCCGTCGCACAATCATCTTGAAGGATGAAACTTAATAGTCTCGTTGAGTAGTATTTCGACTCGATGTGTCCCGAAGAGCTGGGCACTGTTTGGAAGGAAGCTGCATGGTCTTGACAGTCGGTATATTTGGCAAAATCACCACCAGACACAACAGTGTCTCGCAGGCTTACAGTAACAAAGTATCCCTCACGCAGAATCGTACTACAGCAGGAGCTCCTTGAATACACACCCAGCATATGTTGAAAACCAATCGAAGCATTCGCATGCCATCTGTAAAGCTCGAAGATCACCGTGGACGATCATCCGCGACGAGTCCGTACACATGCATCTTGCCCATAACCAACAGCGCGGAACACATCTTCGCCTTCGCTCCAACCTGGAAAGTCAACCATTACCGCCCAATTGACTGGCAAATCTATCAATTCGTGGATATTCCTCCGAGTACCATCCAGACAGCAAAACTAGAGCGGTTTGACACCTCGGCAGCTCGACTTGCGTACCACCATCCACATCACCGTTTACCGCGCAAGCCGCTCGACTCGCTCCCAATCCAGACAACAAACACCTGACTCGAACACCCACACATGCCCGCAAGCTCAGACCTCGTGTCGAACCACAACAAGTCCCCAAGACATTCAATTCCAAAGCCGACGGCGGCCTCACGCTGTGTCGCGATCGAAGGCTCCGAGGAGAACTCACTCACTGTATCGGGAAAATGGGACCCGCGTGACGTCAAAAAGGATCAACAAACGTATCCCACCCCCCGCGCACTCGTCATCCGCAGCAGCTACTCTTTTTCACGGGTCCCCAAGCTCCCTCCTTCGCCCTTGTCGGCCGTAAGAAGCTTGGTGCGTTCAAGTCAGGGTGCCGATCTCACTCGCGGCTTGGCACGAGTGGCAAGTTTGGAACGGTCGAGAACCCTTGGTTTCCGGGACGGTTGAGGATGGGAAGCGATAGGGCCAAGGGGGTTTATTTTGCTTAGGTTGCAGGTTTTCTTGCGGGTTTTCCAGCGAAGGAAGAAGCTTGCGGTTCAAGCTCGTTTGGATGAGGACGGAGGAGGCGCCTGGTGGCCGCTCTCCTGGTGGCCGCTCCTCCCGGAAGCCCAGGGCCCAGGAACCAGTCATGATGGCTTCGTACCTGATTGCCTGAATCGCTCCCCTTGGTGCTCTTACTGGATGGCGAGCACGGGCATGGCGGTTCCGCTGGCTTGCTTTGATCGAGAACAGAACTGGCAACAGGCCAAAGACGGCAGCAGGGCTGCCCATGGCCCCCCCAGTCTCGCATAAACTACTGGCAGCACTGCCTTTCCGTGGGCCTCGTATTCTGAACCGGGCAGCCCAGGTTGGCTTGGGCGGCTGCCAGTGACGCAGCGGCCTCCCCGTCGGCGGACTCCACCCGGCAAAGCAGAAATAGAAATAGCACACGACATGCCAGTCCACCTCAGTGAGGGTGCCACCAGTAGAGGAGCAAAGGAGTAATAAAGGGTGCCACACAGCAAACGTTGGAGTGGGTGGTTCCAGTTCTGGTACTGGGTCAATGGAATGCGACCAATGATAGGCATGGAGTGACGCCAGACGTTGGGTCCACCCGCCCTACGTTTGGCAGACGGTCGAGAACGTCGGCACGTCGGGAAGAATTTTTCGGCGGCTGTTGACGGTTGTTTCGTATCGGGGCGCTGACGACGCTGGGAGGTACTTCCATTCTGGTGCATCTCTTGCAGCAAAACAAAGTCCCTCTCAGCAGTACCCTTAGCGGGCGACGGCGCCTGTCCGTCTAGGCTTGTTGGGAGGGGAGGGGCCTGGAAGCCCGGGGGGATGGACGGTTCGATGTCCACTCCACCCACTGACGTTCATCACCAGATCCAGAATGCATGCCGCAGCGGCATGCTCGACACCCTCAAGTCCTACGTCCTGGTCCTTGTTCCTGGCCCTGTTTCCTGGGGCATCCTATCCACGACCCCATCCCCTCCTTTTTCGACCCTCTCCTCCTTTTTCCTTTCCCTTTGCCTAGTATCTTCAACTCTCCAACGTATCGGCGATCTCCTAAGCACGACCTCCTAGATCTTCCACTCGCTAGATCTAAGGTCGAACCGAACGTCTCAAGATCGAACACAGACGCAGCACTGTCCCTCGTTCAGTTGTGCTTCCGTCCCATCGCCAGCACTTGGCCGTTTCAGCGTTCGCCCCCCCCCGGCCACCACGTCATTTCTCGATTGTCAATAGTGCTCGTTGTCACGTAGTACAAACAACACTTTGATTTCTTGCTGCACCACAAACAGAGGCACAGAGCGACGAAGGACCCGTCGCTGGTACACATCCACGATAGCATTACGGCTGTTTGATAGATCCTTCCTCGGGATACGAACGACACCTTTCGACCCGCCCCCTTGGGCCGTACATCACACACAATGGATCCCGTCTTCGCGAGGATAAGGGCTCGGCAGGACAAATTTGATGCCGGACAGGAACTGTTGGATCTCTTGCAAGACCCCTTTGCCGGACAGGTATGCTTCCATGGACCGTATTTGCATGTCTCCTGTCTCCAACTGACATGGTATCCCCCAGCTCCAACAAACCTCCTTCTTTGCCGCTCTCGGTACTTCCGTCTGCTTCACCGTCGGCATCGCCATTGCCTTCTCTTTCCTCCGACCTTACAACCAGTCCGTCTACGCCCCCAAGACCAAACATGCCGACGAGAAGCACGCCCCGCCACCGATCGGGCGGAAGCTCTGGTCGTGGTTCCTGCCGCTGTGGAATACGACCGAGTACGAGTTCATCCAGTATGCCGGCATGGACGCCGCTATCTTCCTGCGCTTCGTTCGCATGCTGAGGAACCTCTTCGTTACCCTTTCGGTGTTCGTTCTCGCTATCCTAATCCCCGTCAACCTGACTCAAGTGGACGTCTCGGGCGAGGGCCGCGCTTGGCTGGCCATGTTGACGCCTTCGAATGTCTGGGGAGATGCGCAGTGGGCGCAGGTCACTGTTGCGTATGGCATTAACGCTATTGTCATGTTCTTCTTGTGGTGGAATACCAAGAAGGTGCTCCACCTGCGCCGTCGTTATTTCGAGAGCGAGGAGTACCAGAACAGCCTCCACGCAAGGACGTTGATGGTGAGTTTCCCTGATGGCCCCGTTACAGCCAGCAAATACTGACCGGACGTCATAGTTGTACGATCTTCCCAAAAACCGCAGCTCCGATGAGGGTATCGCGCGCATCATCGACGAGGTTGTCCCGAGCTCCTCCTTTTCCCGAACTGCCGTCGCCCGTAACGTCAAGGATCTGCCCAAGCTCATCGCCCAGCATGATCACACCGTTCGCAAGCTCGAGTCCGTCCTGGCCAAGTACATGAAGAACCCCGCACAACTGCCGCCCAACAGGCCACTCTGCAAGCCCTCGAAGAAGGACCCTTCGTTCAGCACTTACCCCAAGGGCCAGAAGGTGGACGCCATCGAGTACCTCACTCAGCGCATCAAGACGCTCGAAGTCGAGATCAAGCAGGTCCGCCTCAGTGTCGACAAGCGAAGCACCATGCCCTACGGCTTTGCCAGTTACTCCGACATTACCGAGGCGCACAACATTGCCTACGCCTGCCGCAAGAAGCACCCCCACGGCTCGACCATTAAGCTCGCCCCGCGCCCGAACGATATCATCTGGAACAACTTGCCGCTGTCTGCATCCGCGCGCCGCTGGAGGCGCATCATTAACAACCTGTGGATTGTTCTTCTGACCTTCGTCTGGATCGCTCCTAACGCCATGATTGCCGTCTTCCTCGTCAACCTCAACAACCTCGGCAGGGTCTGGCGCGGTTTCCAGACCGAGCTTGAGGAGAACAGGACTTTCTGGGCTTTCGTCCAGGGTATCGCCGCGCCCGCCATCACTTCGCTGGTCTTCCTCGTTTTGCCAATCATCTTCCGTCGCCTGTCGATCAAGGCTGGTGACCAGACGAAGAGCGGTCGCGAGCGTCACGTCGTGGCCAAGCTGTACGCCTTCTTCGTCTTCAACAACTTGGTCGTCTTCTCCCTTTTCAGCGCCACCTGGACCTTCGTCGCCGGCGTTGTGAACAGGACCGGTCACGGCGCTGATGCTTGGGACGCCATCCTCGAGGAGAACATTGCCGACACGCTATTCCTCGCTCTCTGCACGGTCAGCCCCTTCTGGGTCAACTGGCTTCTTCAGCGCCAGCTTGGTGCTGCCATTGACCTGGCCCAGTTCTGGCCTCTGATCTACAGCTTCTTCGCTCGCAAGTTCTCCAGCCCTACCCCCCGCGACCTCATCGAGCTTACGGCGCCCCCGGCTTTCGACTACGCGCCTTACTACAACTACTTCCTCTACTACTCGACTATTGCTCTGTGTTTTGCCGGTATCCAGCCCATCACGCTTCCGGCCGTGGCGCTCTACTTCGCCATTGATGTTTGGCTGAAGCGCTACCTCTTGCTCTACGTCTTTGTCACCAAGACTGAGTCTGGAGGTATGTTCTGGCGTGTCGTGTTCAACCGCGTCATCTTCGCTACGATGCTGGCCAATCTCGTCTTCTTCCTCACCTGCTGGGTTCGCGGAGAGGGCGCCCACCATACTCACGCCATTGCCATTGTCCCCCTACCCTTCCTTATGCTCATCTTCAAGTTGGTCTGCTCGCGCCAGTTCGACGATAAGATCCGATACTACTCGACCCTCAACGTCGCCAAGCACCCCGAGAGCGGCCTCCAGAAGGAGCAGCGTCTGCGCAGTGAGAGGCTGGCTTCGCGCTTCGGCCACCCCGCCCTGTACAAGCCTCTCATCACTCCGATGGTGCACCAGAAGGCTCAGGCGACGCTCCACATTGTGTACAAGGGTCGCCTGTCCGACGGTCGCGAGGCGGGCACTATGGACACCATGTCTGTCTCTGGCTACTCTGACACGTTTGCGCTGGATCCCATGCACGCCGGCAAGCCTGGCAAGGGCATGAACAACAACGTTCCTGGATTCGAGTTCGTGTCGGACTCTCACATGGACTTTGAGTTCTACAAGAACCGACCCGAATTCGCCGACGAGCACGGCCAAGGCGACCTCTTCGGCGCTGACGCGGACAGGATGAGGCCCAACACCCCCGGCTCTCACGCAGGCGAATCGGACTACTCGCGTCCTGGCACACCTACAATGAACGCCATGGCCGGTGGCATGACGGGCTTTAACCGTCCCATGAACCGCGCGCCGACCAACGACTTCAACTCGGCCGCTTCAGGCTACAACTCGCCCAACAACGGCCGCGCCTCGCCGGGCCCCGGCTTCCAGCAGGGCATTGGCTACGACCGCTCCCGTAGCCCGCTGTACTCTAACGCCAACGGCAGCAACACGGCACTCGTGCAGGACGCCGCGAACATGGGTATGGGCGTGCCGACTCCCAGCTACGGCAACAACAGTATCGGCGGCGGCCGCGACCGCAGCGTCGACAGCTTCCGCATGGCGCCCACGCCTGGGCCTAGCACAGGGGCGCTCGGCGGCGGGCCGAGGGGGTATAGCAACCTCCCGCAGGCCGAGACTGACCAGAGCCCTGGCGACTCTGACCCGAGCCAGTACGATTACTTCCGGGGTAACGCGCGCAGTCAGAGGCGGCCTGGCGAGGGGTGGTAGATACTCCTTGGCCCGAGAGGGGGAATGTATTCTCCTTTTTCCCTTTTTTTGGATTGTACAAGCACTGGCGGCGTTGGCAGGGAATTTTGCCAAAGGGGAAAAAGAACCCCCCCTTTTTTCTTAAACTTACGGCTTCAAGGTGCCCTGGTCTGTTCATAATCGGGTGGTAGACCTGTATAAAGTCATGATGGATGAAAAGCGAGACACTATAGACTGGATCGAGTGTGAGAGCGGACTAGAGAGTATAAGACTTTTTAATCGACATTTTAGATTCATCTGCTTGCTGTCCCCGTGTGTCCAAGAGTGGATGCTGTTGGCTTCAATGGCAAGAATGACGGAATATGCCAGGCGTGAGGACATTCGAGGACGTCATGCGTTGCGACGCTGACCCAGGAGATTCTCCCCGCCATCAGCCACAACTTGATTACTTCTCCAGCACGTGCATGGGGCCAATCCCACAGTTTTCACTCACGCCGTCAAGCTAATAGTAAGGGACATCGTCAATTAACTCAATTAACGTGTATTCGCATTAGACATTACTTAATAACACACTGAGACCGAACGTACCCTCATCTCCCAACCTCACCCCAAAAGCTCAAGCTACAACCCCAACGTCCCCTTCTCAGCAAGCCGCCTCGACCACTCCGCAAGATCACCCACAACCCCCTCCACAAGCTCAGCATCAACAGTCTTCTCCTGCCACGTCATCGTCCCCGATATCTCACCGCCGACAACGCCCGCCAAGTTCAGCGTCATCGCCGGCCCAGACATGAGCGCCGACTGCGCGAACACGGCCCTCGTGACGCCCCATCCGTTCTCCCCCGCACCCTTTATGGCGCCAAGGTTGCTAATCTCCCATGTCCAGTCGTGGGGTTTGCCGTCTGCTTGGCCGAGGTAGTCGTGCCAGTCACCGACCCACTTGAGCAGACCCGTGACGTCGTCTTTGGGGAGGGATGCGATCTTTTCGCGGAAGGAGGCGCCGATGGAGGAGGATGCGTGCCACAGGGTCGAGTCTAGGTCTGAGCCTTTGCGGGCGCGGAATTGCGAGGTTACGGCGGCGGTGTCGGGGTGGATGAGGGAGGTAACTAGGATGGCCATCTGCGAGGACGTGTCGAGGGCTGCGGGATCGACGAGGCGGCGGGCGCTGATGGAGGAGCCGTGTACGAATTTGGGTGCTGTGGCCGCGGGGAGGCGGCGTGAGAGGGAGAGGAGGGTCAGGGCGTGGTAGAGGGGGGTCAGGGTCGTGGAGTTGGAGCGGGCGAGGGCGATGAGGGCCGATGAGCTTGCGGCGGGGAGAGTGAAGAGGCGGACGTGAGTCTGGAAGGGGTTGGCAAAGTTGACGGGATTGGCGGTCCAGGGGACGGGTTTCGGCTTTGACTTGAGGAAGTCGGGGCCGAATGCCTTCCAGAGGGTCTTGAGGAAGAAGGGCCAGCTTATGGAGAAGTTGATGAGTTCCTCCTGGGGCGGCGGGAGGACTGCGGGCTCAGAGAGGGCGAGGACGCTATCAGCTAAAGAGGAGATGGCAATCGGTTTGGCAAGTGCTTCCAAGAACTGGCTATGGAAGATGGCAGCGCTGGTTCCATCGCCAATGGCATGGTGAAAAGTGTAGATGACGTCGAGGCTCGTGAGCTTTGAATTGCTATCGGTCAAAGGTACAACAGTGATCTTCCAAGGCGGGCGAGTGTCGAGATCAGGCCAACGAGTGCCTAGTTGGGCGCCAAGCTGTTTCTCGAGCAGAGCATCGACAGAGACGACATGAAGGGGCTCCAGCCACCGAATCTGAGTTGAGAGATCGATGGTGGGCACATGAACGTAGTTTGGTTGTTTTGTGTCCTCGCCGGTGATGGCGACGCGCATGAATGGCTGATTCAAGATGACCTGGGCCACAGCCTTCTCGATGACTGGGTGCAAAGCCCCCACAGTGCTGAACTCTGAAGGGACATCGTAGCGGCAAGTAGTTGACACACCAAAGTAGATGCCTAAGGAGTGTCTTGAGGTGGAATACTGCTCCCTGTGATGGATGTTAGTGGTGGCAAGAGGCCTAGTCTGGAAGAGACTCACAGCTGGCCACACGGCCTCACAACAATCTGATCAGCCATTTGTTGTGTTGGAGATGCAGGGTTCCAGGTATGCCAGTCTCTGGTCCGAGTGAGAGAGAGGGACAAGAATTCGAGATCCTAGGGCTGACTGCGTGGTCGGGCTTCTTAACTGTCCGTCAAGCATCAGCCACGCAATCGACGTAGGTCCTGAATCCTTGACCAACAAGGCATCTCCCTGCACGGACGGAAATCGGGCAAGTGGGATATCGAGAGCATGTTGTTGACATGTGGGGCCATCGGGAGGGCGCCGAGAACGCCAAGGAATTGCTTCATCCTTTGGCACAATGAGGTTGATGCTGGCGATCAATGGAATCGGTTTGTATTGTTCTGCAAGCCGTGATGGTTTATGGAGTTTTGATGTATGTCAATTCGAAGTTAGCCATTGGCCTCTTATCTTGCTTTGTTCCCAGCTGCATCGTACCTGCCTGCCCCTGCCTGCCTGCCTGCCAAGCCCGCCCCCTTTGGGTCAATGTGGGTGGGTGCTGCCTCGTGCTTCTGCTGAGTCATCGGTCTTCGCCATCCCGGCTAGGCCGACCTCGACCCCAGATTGAAGGCTAACCTGAAGAAACTTGGAGGGACCCTGCCTGCAATCAACAACGGTGGATCCCCTCTGGCGGCCCGTGCTCCACCTCGACGCGCTTCACCTCCTGAGCTCTACTTGACGTTCTTTTTTTGGCGAGCATCCAAACAGTGGCCTCTCGAATACGACCACGACATGTTTACCTGAGCTGTTGGCGACCATTTCTCTCCTTGTCCGAAACCACGACACTTTTGACATCTCGCTCTCTTTTATACCCCGCGAACCTGTCATGACGCGACTTGTCTCGAGGCATCTAGGTATCATGCACCTACCCACACTCTGATCACCGTTGTCACCCACAAACGCACACCGACTCTTGCTCGACATTGCCCCGACCTTCGCCATCCGACCCCACCATCATGGACCGTCACGACCCCGAGACTGGCCCTTTGGCTACACGTCCTAACGGACGAAGCTCCCTGCCCCTCGTCATCAACAAAGATGGACGGAAGCCGCTCTTCCAGAAGCCCTCCCGAGAGAGCCTTAGCGGGGTAGGCTACAACGACACGAGACCCGGCATGTCTAGGAGTGCATACTCGGATGGACATGCTCTCGGCGTCGGTTCCATGATCCCCCGCCCAGGCTCCGTTTCCCCCTCACCATCCGTCGCATCGAGCAATGGCACAGACGGTGCATCGCGGATACCCCGACCAAGCTCAGCTGCTGGCGTTTTCTCCAAAGCAAGGAGACCAATCTCCATCGCCGACGCCTACAAAATGGCCGAGGCTGAAGAGCACGGCTTCGACTCCGCGCCGCGGACTCAGCGACTCTCACCCATGCCCATCGACGGCTCTCCCAGTCCTGCACCACGACCGCGCCATTCGATGCCGGCTTCCGACGACGGCCGCCTCAGGAGAATGCTAAGCAAAGGTTCCCTCGATATCAAGAACGCACGCCCAAGACACGCCGACAGTGCGATCTCCGAAGATGAGGGGGGGCACTCTGCTGATAGTACATCGAGCACTAGTAGTTTCGAGCGCAGGCTAAGCGCGTACGCCCAACAACAACGACACTCGTCCGTCTCGCCGAGTCGTCGGGCTAGTCTCTTCGGCAACTCGAGAATAGGGCCCAAGATTGCCGAGACAGGCCAGACGTTGGCGAAGAAGACGAGCACCAACAGCTTGAGCGGCAGCCCACGACCAGCGGCGTTTGCTAAGGGGCATGTGCCCAAGGGCTGGGTGACGCATCTGCTGACCCGCGAGGAACAGAAAGCCGCCGCTGTGAAGGAGGGGAAGAACTCGAAAGAGGATCCTACAAACATACCCCTCCCGTCAATCGAGGGCGACAAGCCCCAGGAACCCACACCGCCTTCTTCCCGACCCACATTCGCCAATGTCCCGGAGCCGGAGGGACGTTCCCCCAACAAGAGCTTCGCCTGGCAGATCGAGGACGACTTTACGGCTGGCGACCTGCAGTTCTCGGACAGTCCGCGGATGAACCTGGACACTCTTACTGGGGATGTCGCCTCTCGGATGTTCGCCAATGATGCTGCCTTTGACAGGAATCAGGGAGTAGCCGTCAATACTAAGCTCGACGATATACGACAGCGCGAGCTTGAGGTCGAAGTCGCTTTTGCAGGCGAGGAGGACGATTTGCCTAAGAATACCAAGCTGGACGACATCAGAGAGCGCGAGAAGGCGTTCACGTCGAAGAAGGCACTGGCAGCGAGCCGTCTGGACGATATCCGCGAGTTCAACATGTCACGCTCACTCTCGCCGGAAACAGCGCCACGCCCGAATCGCCAGCCCACGAAGGAGGCCCCGAAGGACAAGAGCCCGACACAAAAGCGAGCCACGTCTATGGAGGATGGCGAGCATATTCCCAACACGCCGATTACGATCTACCGAAAGCCCAACGAAGTCAACGAAGCTAAGACGGACGACAAGCCTATACCAGAGGCACCCAAGGAAGCAGATGTCCCCGAAACCTTGAGGCCCAGCATCGGCCATGCACGATCGGATTCTCGAGACCTCTTAAGGAGGCTGGCGCGGGCTGCCAGCACCAGTCCGGCACCGGAGTCTCGCGCGGACAAAAGGGACGAAAAGGAGACTGTTCCCAGCCAACCCGAGAAGACATCCGCGGAGCCTTCTGTTCAACAGCCAACCCATTCCCGACGCAGCTCCGGTAGTGGCCACGAGCAAGCGGCATCCGAGGCGAAGGAAGCAGAGCAGACAGTACCCGAGACCAAGACAGCTGAAATGAGAATCTCTGAGCCTCAAAATAAGCCCGCCCATTCTCGCCATTCAAGCTTGGATATCAGGAAAACTCTGGCGTTCGACAGGAAAGCCGAGGAAGCCCACAGCCGAAACGCCTCGCGTTCGCGACGTAACAGCGCCGACTCTAAGAAAGCAGCGTCGACCGAGGCCCAGGACTCCGATAAGGTGAAGCCCTCGGTCAACTTTCTCGGCGTTCGTCGAAACCGCTCGATCGATTCTAATAAGGGCAAGAGATCCAGCGTAGCGCTTTCCGACAATGACCCTACAGATCGAATTGAGGGTGAGATGAACTTATTTGCACCAACAGATAATCAGTCGGAGCGTGGTTCAGTCCGAGCGCCATCCGTTGAGCCGTCCAGCGAGGAGGACTCCGAAGATGATCTAGTGGAAGAGACGCCACGACCTCTCCGACGAGACCCTTTGTCAATGCCGACGCCAAAGATCACGGGTGCATACGTCGAGACGCCTGCTCCCGTCAAGGTGGAGGACAAGGAGTTGGACAGGGTATCAGATCTGCTCGAGCAAATACCCGAAATCAAGGCCGACAAAGATGTCGTCCCTTCCAATCGGAAGCCATCAGCTTCTTCATCGGAGGCGCCCAGGTACAGATCCAGGTCAAAGTCTTCAGGGGGTGTCAGCGAAACGCAGGAACAACCACAGAACGAGGCAACGACGACGACCTCGACGATTCGCCGAAGGGCTAGGTCGGTGCCTAAAGCTCGCCGTCCGCTGATAAACTCAGTGAAGCCCCCGACAGTCAAGGATGACCTGCTCGATATCCAGCGCACCTACTCTCTCGAAGACTCCACGCTCGACGATTTCGAGGAACTGTTCAAACTCGGCAAACTTGACAACGCACCTTCTCCCGAGATTGAATCGATTATACATGAACTGTCAAGCCAGCGGGAAGAACTTGCCAACAAATCGACCATTGACAAGGCGGATCACAGCGAGCTGGAGCGCTACGACCGCATTACGAAGTCTCTCAGGAATGGGCTGCAGAACATACACGCCGCGAAGCAGGGTATTGAGCGATTGGAGGATAATCTTGCGCACACCGAAGTCAACCCCAAGGCTGAGGAGCCTGACACGGATGTCAAACCTTCCGCTTTGGCCTTGCCTGATTTCAAGGAGCAGCCCTCCAAAGAGAAGTCTTCTAAGGAGAAGTCATCCAAAGAGAAACCCTCGACCAAATCCCTCCACAGCCATAAGCACTTGAATCACAACGACACCTGCCCTGACTGTCTCTCTCAGTCTGCCCCTCGTGCCGCAGTCGCCTACGTCCACCTTCCTATGCCCCGTCTCTACCACAGCAATCCTTTCCGCCTGAGCCTCCTTGGTCTCTTCATCACCCTCTTCTCAGTCTGGTACGCCGCCGAGAGTGCCGCTTGTGCTCTCTACTGCCGTCCCGAGTTCTGCTCCACCACTCCTTGCATCTACGACGTCAACGATCCGACGTGGGGCCACGCCATCCCAGTCAAACTCGACGCCGTCCTCACCAACGGCCGCGGCCGCCGCCTGTACGCCCAGCTCTCCGAGGAAGCCTCCGATACGTACCTTGACGCGTGGGACTGGATTACTGGCTCCGACATCCGCGATGTCAAGATGACGTCCCTCGGCCCCTACGCGAGGATGCAGCACCGACGCCGCTTGCACAAGCGCGGTCTTCTGAAGCCCTCAGTCGTCTCGCCGCTGCTGGAGCCCAAGTTCAACATGTGGCATCAGACCCGGCTGGCGCTAGAGCGGGAACGGGAGATGAGCGAGGCGGGATATATTGAGGAGGAGGAGATGGTAGGAGACGACGAGAGACTTTATTAACCCGAGTGGATGATTCGTTCAGTACACACACCCACAACGCTTTTCATTACACAATACATAGTTGTCTGTGCTTGCCACAACAAAACACTACCTCTGTGTTTTATTTCCTTCCCTTCTCTGTACATACTTTCCTTACCCGCGAAGGGCTACACCATGACGACGTTTCCTCTTTTGTGCGGCCGGTCGAGGCGTTTGAGAAGTTGATTTGTGAGCTGGCTGGGTTGAAGAAGCAGCAGGGCGGTAGTGAAAGGGGGAGACAGAGTTGTTGAACATTAAAACACATTGCATTGCGAAGCAGGCGCGGCGTTAGCTGCTTGAGAGGGATAGATACGACCGACGGAACTGCACTGGGCGAGCTGGTAATGAGGTAGAAGGTTATTCAATTTGAGTCTTGCTCGCTGCAATGCGTGGTCATCGTGATTATAGTCGTCAAGCTTGTGAGTTCCTGGGTCATGTGAGGTCCTTGCTTATGTCGCTACCCGAGTCTCAAGGAAGACTTCCTCCGTCATGTTGCCCCGTTCTTTCGCTACGGCTGCGTATCTGTGCAGGGAAGGACGTACTTGTTTCGATCCTCGGGTTGCATGCGACTCCTTGAGGCGCAGGATGAGCGTCGTTATGCTTTCAGAGGACTTTGGAGGGTATCCGTGGGTTGGTGCATTTCCTTGACATCGACTTGCTCCTCGCTCTTTACAAGAGAGTTTCTGCCGCTGACTCAATTCCTCCGTTCCACATTTGATTCCTCAATGGCACTCAGGAGGAAAACCTCAGTCAGACGTTTCTCATGGCTCGATGAAAGGGGGAGGGGAAACGAAACGCGGCCGAAGGCGCTTAGGTGCAAACGAAGGCGACGCTTTACGGTACTTCAAGTCCACAATCGCTTCGTGCGGGCCATCGAAGAAACGAGGATACGATTCATCTTCGAATTCATTAACCGAGGGCTCTTCACTCGTGTAATACTTTTCCGACTATACTCTTCCTCCCTCGCCGGCAGTAAAAACTGGACAACCTCCAACTTGAAGACTTGATTTTTGAGAAGCGCCAGCGTCTGCCCTAAAGCGTCTGGGGATTGTGCAATTGTATCGTAGGAGTTGAGGAACTGCTCGAGTGACTGTCCGTGATTCATGGTTGCTATTGTGAGGCTCGTCGCCCGTGGATATGAGGGAAACAGGATGTGACCAAGTGATGGGACAATTGCCTTGAAGATAAGGGCAAGGAGGAACTTACGACTAGATGGGGAAAAGTCCTGAAAAATAAAGGAAGTCTCCCACCTCACCCATCCGCCGGGGAGAAAAGTCGCGGAACGTTTGCCCAAATTTGGGGAAGTTGGGCGAGATGCGGTGATGGGATAAATGACTCCAATTATCAGATAAATGCGTCCTCCGAGTGCAGCCCATCCTCCCAGAGGCGAGGCGGAGGGGGCGGATATGGGGAGCCCAATGATTCGTGACCCCCTCCATATTTCCACATATGGACACCGAATACTGGACGGGCCGTGGCGGATACGGATTTCCAACGCATCTCACCAGCGTGCTGGAGTTGAGATTGGGCATGTATTGGCTTACAACACTTCGCCCTGCCTTCGCAGTGTAGCCAGGGCTGCAGTCTCCCATCAAACATACTGTCGCACAGCTGCCCTCTCAGTCGGTCGCGCCAAATATAAATAGAAGCAGAAACCGAACCGGTTCGCTCGTATCCTTATTCACCATCGCTTGGAAATTGCATAGCCGTTGAGCCGCTTAAACAAACACAAACTTCATTCCAGCATCCCGACAGCAGCCATGTGCCATTACTTCGAACAGAAGGTTAAATACAAGGAGTGCGAGAAAGACCCGAAGCATGTCTGTACCACTACCAAGTACGACAGGTGCGATAAAGTGGCTCCTGGCGGTCTCGTTTGCAAGGATGCCACTCCAGTGAAAGGGATGAACGGCCAACCGATCATGACCGGTACGACGACACAGCTGGGGAAATGCCCGAAATGTCTTTCATGAGTGCGCGTACTCCATGCTATCGAGTTGGCCTTGCTAATCTGGTACAAATGAGGCCGATCAGGACGATCGCAGCAAGGCCGACAAGGACTTGAGGGGATCTTGTAGTTTCAGGGGCCGTGCTTGGTGTGTCCCGGATTACTTCGAATTCGGTTAGCCGAGATACTTGAGGTAACAGAAATTGAACACAGACATTCAAGATCTTTCGCCAGAGATTTGCTGTCACCGTAGCCACCCTCCCAGCAGGTCCTGATAATGTTGCCCAGGCTGCCCAGAGAGGTTACGTCGGGAAATTCCCCCCTCTGAAACAACGACCTGATGTTGGCCTCACTTAGACCCGCATATGGCCTCTTCCCAGTTACGACTTCGTACATCGCCGAGCCGAACGCGAATATATCGCCTTGTGCTGACAGGAGGTTTCCTGGATACAGGTGGGTGGCGGTGACTTCGACGAGGAGGGGTGATGAATCAATCGAGGATCCTGCAAAATCGGCAAGCCTAGCGTTCAGGTTATCATCTAAGAATACGTTTGCAGTTGTGAGGTCACCGTGTATGATGCCGGCGTCATGGATGAAAGCGAGAGCATCGGCGAGCTGGATCATCCAGCAAAGTCGCAGAGCTGGACCCACGTCTCGTTGCTGAATGAAGGACTGCAGATCAAGATTCGAGGCATACTCAAGACGGATTCCGCCTCCGTCAACTTCTCCATGGTATGACAGTGTGCCCTGGTGTTTCCCTCGTTCGGCTAACCTCTCGTAGATCTCCCGTTCCCTTGCAATGGGAGAACCGTTCTCGGGGTTGAAGGGTGTTTTAACGACTGTTTGCGTTACCGAATCGAGGACAACAAGACCAGTACTTCCCCAAGCTACGACATCCTTATAACTAAAGCCGGGAGGATACTGAATCTCGTCGGATGCCATCGCGGTGGCCGGTAGGTTTTGGAGATCGGAGGATCTGAAGGGTGGACGGTGGTTGGTTCGCGTTTTGCAGGAGTCGTAGGTCAAAGTCTTTGTCCCTACCGCCTAAGGTTAGGCTCCCAAGAGGGATCTCTTATAGAGGATCGCTTGTATCCGTAAGGTATTCTGGCCAACGGCAGTAGGCTGGCGATACTGGAGGGATTCTCTGGGAAGGACTAGGGGAGCAGAGCACTCTGGCGCGTGAAGACAAGAGCCAACCACCCCACAATCCACAAGCACAGCCACAGCACGGGTCCAGCGATAGCCGATAGCAGCCGTAGGCACGGACCACTCTGACCTCGGAACTCAAGAATCAACGAATGTCCGGGGAAATATCGGGTGGAAGCCTAGCTCTACGTCCCTTCCATGTTCGCTGTCAGAAGGTGCAGTCAGAAAGAGAAATTGACTGGGTATACAAGTACTTCAGTACAGGAAGCTTTGTTATTATTATCCCGGATCCATCCCTGCGTTATTTTAGGATCTTAATCATCGAGGGATAGAGCTTGGGTTCCATCACCGCCCGGAAACACCTCCCGCCTTAGTCTATTAACCCACGGAATCAATGGCTTAGTACGATGTGAAATTATCTGCTGCGACTCGTCTTGCCGAACCATGATGCGATTGACGAGATCATGGCCGACTCTGACCACAGAAGATGGGCGGATTCAGAATTGGATAGGGAGATAGCCGCATGGCTCAGGAAAGAACTTGGAGGCCTACAAAGGAAGCGTGGAAGCGTCCCACGAAGCATTAGAGCTTGAAAGTCTCCTTGGTTGCTTCGACGTGGTCCACGGAGCAGCGGCAGAAGGTCAGTCCTCATCGTGGTCGTCTCCTGTAGCAAGGTTGCTGATGACATCCATTCAGGGAGAGCGGTTGGAAGACACACCCCGGAGGCTAAGCAGGGTGCAAGACGGTGTCAGAGTCGTGATAAACAAGAGCAAATATACCTCGGCTATAGAAGAGCTGAAGGAGTCCACGGCGGGTCTCACAGCCTTGAGGGAGCAGATCGCAGAGCTTGACAAGCTGAAGACAAAGATTCTTGTGAGAAGCAAGTTAACTCCCGCTGGGGAATGGACAAGACTGTTGAGGATCCATCAGGCATCAAAAGCTCTCCACGATGCGCTGGCTGGAGCATGGAATTGCAACCAAGCAGGCCACATGCGCCATCTCGTCAAGCTCTTCATTGAAACGGACCTGGTAGACGATGAGATTCAGATGGACATCGCCATCGTCTGCCACAGTCAAGTCAGGGACACGCTTTACACTACCTTGGTAGAGAAGTCCGCTCCCAGAACCTCGAATGGATCGAGTCACCTCGATTGCCAGCGACGATGCCACCCGCGGACAGCGAGGTCCTACGACCCTCCAAGAGGCTGAGAACCATCAAAGTTACCCAGACGACCATGGCTTCTTCTCCTTCATGTCCGGCATCTGTCAAGGGGGCTCTTCGTCGATCTAAGAAGGCTCGCTGTCGGACCTCATGCGATCTCCGGGCCTCCAAGGACTTCTGCATGGAGCTGACCAGCAAACCGTCGCCTGCTCTGGCGAAGGACTCTGCGACATGCCTTGGCCATCTCGACATCGATTCGGAGGCAGGTTACCGCCATTCATTTTACCCAGGACTTCAGCAGGCCAGCTGCAAGAATGCAAGTAAGGATCCTGTTCCGATAAGTAAGGTCTTTGAACCTTCGGTCGAAGAGTTCGTGTCCATGTTGGACCGCCTCAAACTTGCCCGATGCCTCGTCTCGGCAGTCCTCAAGTTTCATTCAACTCCTTGGTTGCGCGACACATGGCAGCTGCAGGACCTTTCCATCTTCCCAACCGATAATGAAGATTTGGCGAAGTCCTTGAGCACGCTGCATGTCGGCGTCGGGTTCGCTCAAAGGCACGCCCAGCGACCCGTGATAGATTCCATGGAAGGCGTGCAGTGCACTGAGGATGCCACGACGGGTAATGTGGGAGAGTATGAGAAGCTCCTCTGTGGTATCGGCAACATGGCATTGCACAGTCTCGGCGTCGCCTTGCTGCAGATTGATCGGTGGACGAGGCTGGAAGTCGAGACGCTGGATGATATCGTCAAGATTCGCAAGATGTCAACCGAGAGTTTCTCTTTGGGACCACAATACGGCGAGATAACCAGGAAATGCCTTAGGTGCGATTTCGGGTACGGTGATGACCTCTCAAAACCGCGTTTGCAAGAGGCTGTGTACGGAAGCCTGGTTGGCGTTCTGGAGAAGATGATCTCGTCGCTGGACTTGAATGATCATGAAGAGATGGACGACGAGTGACTGTGTTGATCAACACTTGATAGTATAGAGGCAAAAAGGGACAGAACTGGTGATGTGTGTCTATTCCCCTAGAGGCAGGCAGGTGGGCCTGGAACTACGGACTTAGTGGGCGACGGGGCGCACGGACCCCAGGGCGTGGGGCACGGACCACCAACAGATAGTACAAGTCAGTCTGAATAACACTATTACACTGTCAATTCCCCCTCCAAGTAGTTCTTCCAACTCGGCCTGTCACCTCATCTTACCTTACTCACCTGCCTGGCCTGTCGTCTGAGCCTCTGCGTCACGACAACTCGACGTCAACGTACACGCGTCTGCGAGCTTGAATCTCGATTGTACAAGACTTAGTTACCCATTAAATTTCGGCAAGAGAAATGGCAGCGCCGGCCCAGTCTCCAAACTTCGAGCCCGTCCAAGCTTGTGATGTCTTCCGTTGCTAACAGTACCAACAGATGTTTAGTCCCAACCGGGGCGGCACGATATCACCGGCTCACCGGTAGCTGTCCAGCGACAGCGACAGCGTGCCATTGCAGGTGCGAACTTCAGCTTTCATCCGGCCAGGCTATTCAGGACACCCCGCTGAGGGCACCCACCCCGCTTGGTACCGTCTGAGAGCTACATATCTGAGTGCTCGGGTGTGCGTCCATTCGTTACATTCTTCGCAAACGACAAGGTTCTGGAGTGGTCTCACCAAGATGTATGAAGTACTTCCGGCGCCATCATTCCCATTCTCTGGCACCGTCAGTTGCATCCCGACGGTGACTGGTTACCTCAAGCGAGGGGCAGGATTGCATATTGAATGATACGGCACGATGTCACGTTATCTCGAGACAGCTCATGGGTATACACGGTAGAGTCCTGTACTCTGACGAATCCTGGGCGTACCGTAAGTATACTGCAAAGTGTTCAATCTGTCTGGGTAGCATTTCAATGCAGAAAGCCCCTGGTGTCAAGCGGCTGAAGAGCAAGTGGTACGCTGAGGGTCCAACCTCATCACAAGGAGGCTCGCGAATACGGACCGGTGGTCAACATTTGGCCACGGTCCATGCTGCTCCCGCGGTCCCCTCGCCAAAATTGGACTCGCCCACCTCCGATACAGCTTCAGCTACTCAATGCCATCTTCACTGCCAGACAACTTTGGTACGACTTGACCGAACATGGTATGAGGTCGACTCATTGAAGACTCTTTCGAAATAGCGTGAGGGGATCGCAAGTGCCACAGTTTGGATAATCACGAATTTTAATATATCATGTGTGCATTCTTTGGACCTGTCCATTTTCCTCTACAAACGATCCTTGGCAACCAAAGAATCGTCGACACCGAGGGTCTCGACCAGTTGACGGATGAAGCCTAGAGAAACACACTCGCTCCAAGTTCAATGAAGGTATATATTGCCCGAGAAAGTACCTTCTATTCTTCGGCAGTGGCCTAGGCTCTCAGGTTCCCGCCGTCTTCAGAGCCCAGCAACTGCCATGCGCGCTTTCTCGCTGGCCTTGCTTGGCCTCGCGGCCTTCAGCAACGCCGCTCCGACTCGAGTCGAACCCCAGGCAGTAGAGGCAAGACAGTATGGACTCGGGCCTCCGACGGTGACGTTAATCCCTGGCAACCCGTCTCCTCCGACACTCTGGCCGGCCCCCTCGATTCCGACTACCATCTTCAAGCCAGGCAAGAGAGATAGCTTCGTCGAGGGTGATGAAGCTCCCAACAGGCGTACCGAAGACATCGAAATCAAAGCCCTTCAAGATGCTTACTATGTGCTTCTGAAGCCCTACGACAAAGACAACCATCCTTCGTTCGGTGTCTATCTCATCCTTCTCCATCTTGCCGACATCCTCTCTTCCAAGGGCATCACAGTTGACACATTCGTCTTCGGCGAGGCCAAGACTACCTTTGGCATCTCTTCAAAGCGACAGGTCTTCACCATTGGCGGGTGCCGTACTCAGGATGTCATCGGTCTGCGGGCGACTTTGACCAGCCTGCTCATCATCTACGGGCCTCAACCTCCTTATGAGATCTGGAACCTCGAGCAAGCCATCATCGCCGCTCTCATCGCCTGTGGTGAGAAGGTCGAAGCTGGATCCATTGTGCCCGAGGTCCCCATCCCAGGCGGCCCGATCAAGCCTGAAGTGCCCGTTCCAGGAGACCCTATCGTCCCCGAGAAGCCTGTGCCTGGCGGACCTATCGTTCCAGAGACTCCGGTGCCCGGCGGTCCCATCAAGCCCAGCGACTGAGAGAGTTAGTTCGAGGTGGCTGGAAAAGGGGGGCAAGATAGGAGATGTCGTTGAGAGCCGAGAGAATTCGGTGAAGAGGACAGGTTTCCTTTCTTTCTGCTTTTTATTTCCTCCCGTATTCAAAAAGGCTTGATTGACTTGTGATCACAAAGTCCCCTTCTCGTGCTGACACCTGACCCTGATGTCCGCACATGGCTTGCTTCTGACCCCTATTTCATGTGGCTGGCATGCCGCCAGCCACAGCCATCTTGCAAAGCTTTTCGAAGCAGGATCCGTAGGGGTGTCGTCCTACTTTGAGGCCTCTCACGTGATGAATCATTGACTTCATGTATTTGCATGAATGGCATGTCCACCGTTGTCGCGAAGGTCAACTTACGGCTCACCCGCGGAACTGATCAGGCCATGCAAGATATGCACCAGCAAGACGACCGAAAGTGGTACGCCAGTCCAGGTGTTTCCTCCAAAACCTCAACCTCGAAGCAACCAAACTACGGGGAGGACCTCTAGCCATCAACTGAGCACGTCTGTGGTCCGCGCAACCAGAGTCACTTTTCCTCCCTTCCGTCAATCAGCGTTCATCAAAACTATCACGGTAGCTCATCACTTGCGCATCTTCCGAATACATCGAGACGTTCCATCTTGATTGAGCTCGCTCGGTTGGCAGCCGATCTTCGACGCTTGCAAAACCCAACTGTTTTCCAAGCGGGATTCATCAATCCAACGACAGCTACAGTCCTCGTCATTTACAAAACCCACGCGCGGGTCATGCCGCGATACGCACGAGCAGTAACACGATGCTTTCCACGAGAAAACTGTATGCTGGTTATCACAGTCGAGTGAGCTCCTTAGACTCTCGACACACGGGAATAGAGACAGATCGTCAGTCATAGAATCGAAAAGAACATTCGACGAATCATCCCTTTCCACGAAAGCCACAGGTCGGACGCACCCGCAGCCATCGCGCCTTCCCCAGATTCACAGAGTTTACATGGCGCAACTCCGAACCTTGATATGGTCACGCCGGTCGGGGGTGAGCGTATCGCAGGCCACGAGTCATCGTGAACTTAATCTTCACACAGCCCTCGGTCCCAATGCGGGGACGAGGTTTCGTGCGCCTCGATCCCGACCGAGCCTCCATGAAGTTCAAAATCACCGGGGTGGTGGGAGTGGTGAACATCATATATTTGACTTTCGACGATGACAGTGTATGATCGTCACTGCAGATACTCAAACACGCTTCGGTACGCGCTGTCCATCGTCTGGCATCTCATCAACTCAAATCGGCTCGGCAGCTGGGTCCCGAGACATGGCTCTGTCCCTTGAGGTCGATAGCATTCTCTCAACTAGTGCCAGCCATCAAGCACCAGAAACCGCTGCGACAATGAGCTGTTCAAAACTTCAACCAGTCCGACTTACCCGTACGGCATCATCAGCCGCTCCCTTACTGCCCGGCCACGCGTAACGACGCGTCTCCTGAAAAAGCTTTAATAGGATTACGATGCCGCCGAGTCTTTAGGTTAGCAAAGTACGCGTCGCGCGAACCAGCCTTCAAAGATGTCTCCTTCCGCAATGGACGACAAGCCGGGTCTGTAAGCAAGGCATAGCGAGCGCTAGAGGCGTCGGCCTTGAGACGGTCGACGCCGCCGCCTCGAGCTCAACGGACAACTGATGATCGCGGTGACGCCACCCTCTATTGCTGACAGATCTTCAGCCCCCCTATTAACAGAAACCCTCACCAGCAGAAGTTATTCGGGTTATCTCTCAGCCACCTTGTGACATAACATCGAAATAGAGTGTGGCTGGGAAGTTTGGACCGGTGCTTACATGCTGACGATAGCCTCACAGTAAATGGCCGGCCCGAACAAGTGGTCAGGTGGACTTCGGAAACCGTCTATTTGGACTGAGTTGTCAAGCTCTGTGTCAACATTATGCAAGTGGCTCAAACCGTGGACAGTGTCCGCAGACGAGGCGCTGGCCATCTGACCCTGAAGAAGCATGTGCAGCCTGATGCCACGTTGTGACTTTCACTGAACCATCTCGATGCCACTGAAAACCACTCGGGTACGATGTCGAAGATTCCAGGGCATGCCCAGACACAAATTCGGTCTCTGAAGCAAGTTTCCGTCATGGCAATTCCACTAGCCCGTTGATGGCTTTGCCTGAATCAATGGCGCTTAGCACTACTGCAGACGTTTGGAGAAGGTCAGCAGTGGCATCGTTACACCACTCGGCGCACGAGAACGACGGATGAGGGGTTCGACTGCAAGCAGAGGGGGTTGATGATACTGGGTCCAGGGGAGCTTCCCCGCGGTGCCTCGAGCAGCGCCGCTTGACGTGGTAGCGCGCCCGCACACGACAGCCTCCTTGACGTGGCAGCACCCATACCGCGACTCCCGGCCTCAGCTCGAGCCCGCTAGTGACGAGTGGTGGAGGGGTTGGCATGGCGGGTCATGGCGGGTAGTGGTTGAGGCGGCATGCGGTATGGTCGAGGGGACGCTTCGCCCGGATACGCCTGAGCGCCGGTCCTTTCACGGGGGTGGCGATTCTTGCCTGCCGGCTCCGGGCTGCTTGAGCTCATCAGCATATCGAATCGTGGATGGCTGTCATCAACTCCCGGACCATCTCGACCTGTCAGGGCCGTTCGCAGACTAGGGTACCGACATCTTGGGGGGCGCCAAAGGCCATCACGATGATGAAGCCCTGGCTATGCAGAGGTCCGTGTGATTGTGGAGGTGAGCCACATCATTCGATGCTTGACTCGGAGCTGAGGCCGGAACTCAACAATTGTTGAGGGGATAGTTGT
>NMXI01000055.1:0-22500 GCA_002851675.1 Verticillium nubilum | reverse complement strand
GCAATTGATTTGCTGCTCTTTCTCTTTCGCTCCACCAAATAAATGTACAGGCTGCAACCCCCTCTCCCCTGCTCGCCCGTCGGCTGGGGGGCCCCCCCCCCCCCCCCCTTCTTCTTCCACTGGCTCGTCGTGCCTTGGGATGGATGACTCGGCGTACTACAAGTCACGAAGAGCGTGCGTTGCGTGCATAGTGCAAGCCCCATTCATTGAAGAAGTGTGTGCTGCTTTCGGTATGGCTGGTCAGAAGGGCTGAAGAGCGAGAGAGAGAGAGAGAGAGAGAGAGAGAAAAAAAAATAAAAAAATAAAAATAAAACACGGCTCAGACTAAAAATTTCCTAACGGGCTGGGAATGGGGAGGCTTGTGACGGGAGAGCTATCCCTCTTTCCGGCAGGTTGACTTCTTGTGATGAAATGGTTCCCTACTCTATTCCCTCTTGGGCGGGTGGGCTGGGTTGGTTGATTCGGCGGTGCCGTGTCATTTTTTGTGTCTTGGGATCAACGGCCGTGCTCGTCATTCCCGCTGGCTGCGGTGCTCTGAGAGCGTCGGCTGCACTGGGGCTCCCTCCGTCTTCTGGCTCTCACTCCGCCTCTGCCCCTGCTAGTACTGCCCGGACGCGTTGGATGCAGCGCTATCTATCGCCAGAGCACTTGCAGCGGTTGAGCGGCTTTCCACCGTGGAGCTGCACTTCGGCGGTGACGGGTGCGTGCCGGTTCGCGCAGGGCCTTGGCTCAGTGGTGAGGGAACCTTACCCCCCCCCCCTGTACTCTCAATGTAGGGGAAACTGTCGGTGACGCTTTTCATATGTCAATCAATCACTCATTGCGTACAGGGTCAAAGTTAAATCCTCTCCAAGCCATGCGCTCATGTTACATAGCGTTAGTGTCACGAGTGAGGCACGAACGAGAACTGACAAAACTCGAACACACCTTTCACACCAAACCGTGTCACAGGCAAGCAGCAATAGTAGAGATGATGAGCATCTTAGAGATGATGAGCGTCTGGGCTCAGTGATTCTTCTCTATGGTATCTTCCATCCATCCCCTCAGCTCTGCCGGCCACATCAGCCTGGCAGGCTTCGCTCGCAAGTAAGTGTTCGTCCCCAATCTCGGGGAGATGAAACAATGCTCCAGCTGTAAAATCTCTTTCTTCTCCATGTCAACAAGTCTCAGCTCTAGATCTGTATGATCAAACCAAGCGAGCCGTTTCCCAAACATGAACATGAAGAAACAAAACCCTTGGATGAGAAATGACCAACAAAAACTCCTCCCCAACCTGAAGGTCAGGCCATCCCGGCCGACGTCTTCCGTGAAAGCAAAAGACCCCCAAAAACGCCTACTGCGCCTTTCCGTTTCGCTGTCGTTTCGTTTGTTTGGTTGGCCGTTAACATCCCACGGCCTGAATCTTCCCAATTGTTCCAAACTCCGCGCTTTCAAGATAGAAGAATACAAAGTAGAAGACATGAAAGGTAATAAAAAGAAAAAAAAAACTAAAAAAAAAAAACCGTAGGGGGGGTTCCGTGGGTCCAAAGGTCTCCAAGGTTCGTGGTAGATACAGATGTTCAAGGTGATCCAAAAGGATCACACGTGTGATGTCGCTGTCGGCCGTTCGACTTTTTATTTTTTGGAGGGGAAGCCAGCTTTTTGTTTTGGGTCGTGAAACGTATAATTTTCAAGGTCCGGTGGAATCGAACATGTCGAGTCCAACCATGGATGGTGAAGGGGTAGAAAGGGGATAACGTGAGGGGTTGAGTGCCATGTGGGAACTACTGAGCCGAATGTCCTGTAATTTGGTGTCCAGCATTGCAGTGTGTCATGCCCAGAAACGTATGATCCAGACAGGCCAGTCTAGTAGCATCCCTGAGGAGCAGTGAAGAGAGGAACCTGGTGATGGAAGGGCACGTGCGGGTGGATCGCTGGCGCCTGTTGCACATACTTGACCATGTCCCACCACAGTGGGAAGTAGGACTTGGGGGGCGCTGCGCAGGCAGCCTGGTACTGGACTTGGTGCGCATGCACAGGCATGGGCACCTGGGGCATGGGGCCGGTGTAGTGCTGGGGGATGAACTCCTGTGTGGGGTAGAAGGACGGCGCCGGGGGCTCCTCTGGTTCGTACGCATGCGGTGCTGGGCACTCCTGCATCTCCTGCTGCTGCTCCTGAAGGAAGTCTTCGTCGAGATCATCAATGGTCGAACCGCTCGAGGTGAGCGAGCCGTCGTCAGAGCAGATGGAACCTTCGTCGGAAGAAGAAGAGGCGGGGGAGAGGGCCATGTCGTAGTCGTCATCCATGACGATGGCTTCCTCACAATCAACGTATTCAATGGGGTGGTGAGTGTACTCGGGCGAGGCGACGGGGGAGGCCTCAGGGGTAGGCAGGGCCACGGGAGCAATGGCCGGGACGGTGAAGACAGAGCAAGCCTGGATCCGGTCACGCAGCTCGGCGACAGTGATCCTGTGCTCCGGTTCGCGGGTGAAGATCCTTCCGAGGATGTCGTTCAGATCGTCCGACACGGGCAGGATGGACTTGAGGAATTCCTGGCTCCGGGTGTAAGCCCGGTAGGTGGAATCCTCAAAAGAAGCCTGTTTCCAGGGGTTGCGTCCACATGTCAGGTTGACCAGAATCACGCCGAGGCTCCAGACATCATTGGGGGCGCAGAAGTAGTAGGGCCTCCGGGCAGAGTGGTCCAGGCATTCTAAGAGAAGGAAGAAGAAATGTTAGTGGTGTTGGGGATGGGAGTATGGAAGTATGGAAACGTCGTCCAAGGGAAGGTTGGCCTACCTGGGCTCATGTAGAAGGTCGAACCGCAGCCATAATCTTCGGATCGCTCCGAGGCGGTCGCCAGACCGAAATCTGCGAGCTTCACGGTCTGTCCCTGGTTCGACACGAGAATGTTCTCGGGCTTCAAGTCCCGGTGGTAGATTCCAAGAGCATGGCAGTGCTCGACGGCGTCCAAGATTTGCAGGAACACGCTCTTGGCGAGGGCGTCCTTTCCAACGTATTGGCCACGCTCTGTGATGTTATAGAACAGGTCTCCTTCCGGGCAGTAGTCCAAGATCACATAGATGCAGTCTGGGTCGTCGACAATTTTCAGCATGGAGACAACGTTGGGGTGTGCTGAGGCGAGGTAGTGAAGGCGGATTTCCCGGTTCTGGAAAGCAACCTGTCGCCTGTCCAAGGGAGTTCCGTCCTGGTTGAACTTGCTGAGGCACTTGACGGCGTACTTGATGCCTGTTTTGACATCAACGGCCGAGTAGACTACGCCATAGGCGCCGGTCCCCAAAATGGTCGTCAACTGGAGCTTGCCTTCGAGATACCTTCCCAACCGAGCCTCCGGGGTCAACGGGATGTAGCGTGCTTGGCAGTGCGGTGCTGTTGTGATGGGCTGTTGCAGGGCGCACTTGTTGTGATGGTCTTCGTACACCGGCGAGGCGGGAGGGGTTGGGTATCCGTGTGCTGGTACATGCTGCATGTTATGCGATTTGTGCGGATATCCTGGGAATCCAAACGGGGCGGTTGATCCTTTCTCTGGAATTTGGTGCTGGCGATAAAACTTCTTCAAAGGGGGAAAAGTCCAGACAGAAGAAAAAAGAAAAGCAGCAACGGGGTCCTAGAGTCCTCGGGATGGACAGAGAGAACAGAAACCAAAATCAACAGTCCACGGCAGTCCTTGGGAGATCCTAGTAGGTCGATATATTGACTTCGAGTAAACGAGTCAACAGGTGATAATGGCAGAAAAGGGCGGTGGCGAGGAGAGGCGAAGAGGGAGGGAGTCGATGTCGTTGTGTTGAGGTCGAGTAGTGTCCAAGTCCTGGTCCAGGGAGATGGTTCGTGAGCGTGAGGGAGGTGAGAGAGAGGTTGACCGAAGGGAACGTGAAAAAGGGTGGAAGGTGGTGGTTGTGATCAAAAGAAGTTCACCGCTGATGACGGGCGGGATGCGAAGGTTGATATCGTCTGCCCCGATGAGCGAACGGGCAGTCGAGAGAGAGAAGCCAGGGGGGGGGCCAGTACGTCCTCCGTGCTGTCCGTCTGAGCCGGGGGGGGGGGGGTGTTACGTGGGTTGGTGGGCCGCGAGGCACCCAAGCACCGAAGGCCAAGCAAGAGCAAGCACAAGCATCTCCCACTTTCCACTCACAGACCACTGGCTTCACCTTTGAAGGAAGACCCCGGTCGGCTTGGGCGTGGGCCATGGGTCCGCTGTAATGTTAGGTGACATGGATGGCGGTCGCGGTGTCTTAGCGGTCGGTCCACTCATCCTGGAGCCTGCTATTCTTGTTTCGACCCGTCCAACGATGAGTGGGGCTTTGGAAAGTGAACACATTGGTCAGATTGAGTTCCCCCTAGGAGGGAGGAGGGGGTGTGTGTCGACAAAGGGGTGAGGGGGGCTGGGTGTGCGTCTGGGAGAAGGGCAGAAGAGACACCGACCAACAAGACGGCCCCTCGGAGAGGTCAGGTATCCACCAGGATGCTCCGTGACGCTGCAAATATACGAGCTTAGGCAAGCACATCATAGATGCGATGACATGACTGGCCATATCCTTCTCGCCCGGGGAGGGGCGGGGGGCGGGGGGCGGGGGGCGGGGGGTGTACGGCGAAAAGTGCTGTCATTCGATTCCCAGGCTTGCAGCGCGGCGCTCTGCCACATCCTCTGTGGCCAGCCACTAAAAGGTGGGATCAGCTCACCCAGGACGCTGATGCTGGTACTGATGACTCGGATGGGCAAGAGGGGACCAGCCACAGGGCGCTTTGGGACGCGCTGAGGCGGGCGCTGGGCGTTGCTGTTGTCGAAGGCGAGGCGACGAGGATTTGGGATGGGACTGGAGGCGACTGGGACGAAGGACAGTGCACAGACACTCTCTCGCCTCCCAACCCTTGGCCCAGGCATTTGGGCGCCTTCGAAACCATCCCTTCGACATCATCGTCATGGGAGAAAGGGCCCGTGATCTGTAGGGTTTTCGGTTGTAGCCTCGTCCGGTGCAGTTCGGTGGCTCTCAAAGACACCGAGGTGCCCTGGATTGCAGCCTTTCATCATTGTCATTGAGCATCTTTCGGACCACAAGCAAACCTTCTCAATCCCATCAGCCTGCTGATACGTTCGATCGTGTGACGATGACCTCAACAGAGGGACGTTTATTGACGGAGACCACCATCGATGGAGGCCCCGAAGCATTGTGCCTCGGTGTATCATGCTAGCTCGAAGATGGGCAGTTGGCGAAGAGCATAAACCGTTGCGTGGCGCCATTCTCATTGTCGTCGATCGACTCGAAGCGACCTGACCCAGCTTGACAGGCAGGTTAAACCTTGTGGTACTTGGCAAAGCTGTTTGCATGAAAACAGCGTGATGCTGAAAACTTCATGAGACTTTTCAAGCGTCCCAAACCTGTCAGAAGGCGGGCAAAGCGTTCTTGTTCGCAGCCACCTCCACCTTGGCCACAGTGGCCCCAACTCTCCTTGCCTGTCGTTTCGCTGCAAACGTCTCGCCGTCAGTCCTGGCTGGGAGTCTGTGTCACTTCGATCACGGCCGTTTCGGCACATCAGTGATGGGACGATGCCTGCATCATTGTGCGAGGAGGCGCCCTGTCGTTTTTTTTTGTTATCTGTTCATTCTTTCAGGCTCACCAGCCTCCATAATCTTTGCAGACCGAATGTAGTGCACCCTGCGGGCTGTGTCTACTAGTCGCAGGTGTGCCGTGGCAGCTGCATTGCGGAAGAGGCACGGTTGGCTCTCAGTGCATCTTGATGTGGTCGTGAGGTTGGACTGGCGCTGCACTCCGGGCGTCCAGAGAAATGACGGTGGTCGGTGGTCAACCCGCAATGTCCGGCGCCAGGCGGCCAGGTGGTCGGTGTGAGGATGCTCTGGATCTTAGAAGCGCAAAAGAAACACTGCGCACATGGTAATGGGGCCAAGGAGAGCCAAGGGAGGCTTCAGATCGTCCAGTGATGGCACCGAACGTGTTGTGCCTGGTCATCCAGGATGCAGAGCCATCACGAAAGTGGCACCGGGGCGAATGCTCAATGGGCCAGCATCAGGAGAGGGAGGGGCCCTGGTTGGGTTTGGCAGTCTGGAATGGTGCGTGCTGCACCCAGGTTTCGTGCACATGAGCTTGCCGCAGCAGGGCGGCGAGGGTGAGGCAGAGATGCCTGAGGCGGGCAAGCCGGGCCAGCCCTGCCTGTCCCGTTCTGCTCGTCATGTCGCCCCTCATCCTTCACAACGATACGCAGCTCCCAACACAACGTGAGGCGCTGGGTGTCGAGATGGTGGGTGGTCCTTGCTGACAGCCGACAGCCTGGGCCGGGCCATCCATGCTCCATGCCGCACTTGTGGGCGTCCGTGCTACTTGCCATGCCGTGATCCCTGCTTCTGCTTGTGCTTGTGGAGGCAAAAAGCAAGGGAGGGAAGAGGATGGGCGGGTCAGCGCCAAGAGTGCACAGGACAGCCTCGTACAACTGTGGACGTAATGGAGAAACAGATGACAGGGCCCCGCTACCGTGTCTTGCGTGTGTGGCTTTTTGGCTCGAGAAGTGAGGCTGTCGATGAATTCGGAGGGGATGATCCACTGGGGTTTGATGGGGCTGCTGACGGCGATGGACAGGCCAATAAGCTGGTTCGGACGGACTGTGTCGCAGACGTAGCGCCCGTGACAGTGTAGCATCGGCCGTCACCGTCTCGTGCTTCGAAACTTGCTCATTGGCCATCGATGCCGTTGTTGTTGTGGATGGCTTTCAGGTACGGTAGTCGCTCGTGAGTCTGGTCCGAGTTGAGGGTTCGAGATGCTCTACTCGGTTCGTTTGGTAACTCGGCAAAGAATGTATCTATTGGCGCCGAACGAGATTGAGATTCTCGAGCAGGCGGTCGATAATCTCCGCGATGCGGTGCCTGTGCGTGCCGCCGTGGAGCGATGGCGGACAAGCCTCCCAGTTGGGGAGTCCACCGTGCTGTATGGCGGATCTGCAATGTCCCATGCTAGGTAACACCGTTGGCAAAGGAAAGAAGGGTATGATCTTGAATGACGGACGTAACGTGAGCAGGGGCTGGAATGTCTCAGGCGTCAGCGACAAGGATCGTTGATGATGCCCAGGTGGATTGATCTCCAGTCGATGGAAGGGAGGGAATGTTCGAAGGCCGATGAATGCCTGAAGGTGGATGCCTCAGATTTGCCTCGCACAATCGCAGAAGTTTTCAGGCATGAAGAAGCTCGGGCCTCCGTAAATGGCGGTCAGGGCCCGGCAGAACTAGGCTAGACCAAGCCAGGACTAGTACCTTTAGGCGAGATCTGATCTTGACGACGGAACCACTAAACCAAGGCCAGTCAACTCCTTCGAACGTCGAAATCTCCCGAACCCTTGCAAGCCTTCCCCTCGAAGAAGCAACAAGCATCTGGCCCCGAGCATTGTTTGAAGCAGAAGCACCTTGCGGTGGGCGACCATCTCGCTCTTCAATTTGCTGATGCTTTGCATACCATAGTCTCAGCTTAGACAGCTTGCTACTGCACGCGCGAAAACGGCCCCGAACAGCCCCCGGATCGAGATGGATACCACCTCCGGCCAACGAGGACGCATTCGTCCAGTGGCTGTTCCCATGTCGAACCACCATGGCTTCATCACGATTGCAAACGGCAGCCGATGCGCTGAGCAGACGGGCCTTTTCGACGCACAGGCGCCCTTCGCTCCTAGCAGCCTTTGGCCCAGCTAGCCAAGCTCCCGCTTCGCTCCCCGACTATTGACAGCTGGCGCGTTGCCCATGGCGGCTTGAGCGGCGGGTCGATATGTCTCTCCTGAACCTTCTTCCTGCCGGCTATTGCGTCAAGCGAGTCTCACGGGGGCCGTCCGCTGGCACGTCCCCAGGTCCGGGTGGACCCTCGTCCGAGAGACTCTCGGGAGTTGCGACCTGCGACTGCCTCACCGCCCGCTCGATAGTGAGTGTCCGGTGGATCGATCTAACACAGACGCCTACGGTATGCTATTCTCTCTTTTCAATCTGGTATGCTCGTCCACTGTCTTAGAGGCCATAGTATTGTTGTCAGCTTCGTGTCGGGAAGGAATGCTTCCTTTTGCACATGTGTCTGTCGACAGAGCATCCAAAACGCCCGCACGCGCCCAACGACATTCTTCGGTCATTTCAGCTGGACGTCGACATGTCAGACAGCCGATGCAGAGGATGAGCCCCCCCCAGAGTTTCGGCCCCCACAACTGGTATGCTTGAGAGGACGGCGGTGTGAGCAACCCTCACAACAACATCCAATAGCACTCCCCCCTGAAGGCCCTGAAGTCTGCCACTCACCGTCCAAAACATCCATCGCCCGCATGCTGCGAGTCGAAAGAACGCTCCGCGGAATCCTCCAGGACGGGCCCATGTTCATTATTGTCGAAAAAATGGACAGATGTGGCCCCAGGCCCGAAATTACAGTGTTGCAACCTCATTTGCCCACTTCACCCCCATTTTGGTGCAATATTGAGCCACCGCCAACAGCCGGTATGGCAGTGCTACCAAAGCGGGCAACATGCGTCACTTGCCCGCACGATGGCTTCCTCACATGTATTGACAGCTTGGCGGCATCCCAGTGAACATGTAGCGCGCCTGGCGCGGGGCACCTCGACACGTCGACATCATGCTTGTCTTGACAAACTCCCCGAGACGGGACTGACACCGAGACAACGTCCAAATGCGAGTTGCTTTTCCCTCCCCGACATTCAAGCGCCAGAACCTCGGCGCACGACACATCGCATGCCAACACCCCAAAGCAGGGGTCCGAGACCCGTCATGAGGCCCGAGACCGACGAGGCTGGGTGTGGCAGGGACGGGCGTACAAGCAGCATGACACAGACGGCTGGGGGGGGAAGCTATCAAACGCGCATCGCACGCCCGATCGACAAGATCGTGGAACTTTGACGTGTCAGCCGCCGTTCAGAGGACATGAATAAGCTTCACCGTTCCCCCCTCGCGAAGTTGCAAGGGCTTACAACAGCCAGGGCCAAACGATCCAACTTTGATCTGATGTTGGCCTGTTCGCAACACGCCTCAAACACAACACATCGGCCGGAGGCGTCAATTTGTTTACGCGACTCGGCCCCCCTGCCCTGGTCCTGTCGGTGAAGTTCAAACAAGCCTGCAAAATGAAAATGGCCCCAAACATCACCATGGCACCCCAACTCGTCCCCGACATCAGATGATATCTCAGCGATGGGGGCGCAACCTCGCTTTCGCCTTGCGAACATGAGGCCTGAAATAAGCCGATGTTGCGGGGCATGAAAGCACGAGGCGGCTAGGGTGGTCAGTCTGAGACCTTTCCACCCGGAGCAGCAGGGTGGGCAAAACATCTTTCACCGGCGTGGAGCATGACCGGTAGGCAAGAAAAGGTGCGAATGTTCGAGGAATTCAATAGCGCATCCACGCCCCCCTTCAATCTAGCCCCGGTATTGTTGCTGCATCACCACATGGCAGAACATCCCGGGGGCCGCCTCGTGGTTCAGAAGAGAAGGGCGAAGAAAAGAAATTCGTCTGGGTGTTGCCGTGTGATGGAACGTAGGCGTCACACGACCTTATCGAAAGAAGGAGAAAACCCTGGCGATCACGCTACCATCATTTCTGTTTCATTCTGCTTTGCTTCTTTCGCGGGAAAGTGTCTCGGGCGAGGACACAGTCAGGCAAGGAGATCGGTCACCCAGCCCTCAGCTCAATGCCGGAGCCTGGACGAACCACCAACCAGCTCGACAGCAAGCGGCGTACACAGTCGTGCGGGAGGGAGCTAGCTGCGGGCGACGAAGCGACCGTTAAGCAATCCGCAGGGAGCGCGGATCCCGTGACCACGTCACTGGCACAGGTGATAGCTGGCTCGCGGATGGGATGTGACGAGTTGTTGGTGCTTGTCGCTGCAAGGCAGCCCATCATGTCACAGCGGCATCCCGGCCGGCCAGCCAGCCTTCCATCACTAACACACGATCGACCGCACTATTGGGTCCTGGCGCGAGCGTCCCAACCGGGAGCTTCAACAGGGTCTCAATCTCCAACGCCGACTCACCCGTAGCGTCGCTACCTTTTAGCCGCTTGGGTTGGCGATGCGACTCCAGTACCCGGCTACAACTCAGGTGAGCCAAGCTAGAACAAACAGTCCTCAGTTTGGCCTGAAGTTCGTGATCGTGATCGGTGGGCAGCTCATTTACGGGAACCAATCCGCAGAAGCAGCGCGACTGGCTGATTGAGGCACGAGCACTATCCAAATGCTGCACCCTTCTATCTCACTCGCCGTCATTACCGTCCCACCGAACTCTGATCGACTGCGCCCACTCACACCACCCACCGAACCAGAGTCGAGTGTAAACGAAACGCCCGGCCCTTCCCCTCCGGCACATCGGGGCATGACATCAAGTGCATCCGGGAGGACGCCGCTCTTCGCCCGGGTGGGCAGGCGAATCCAGCGTGGGCGCATTGATCTCTGGGCGCACAACCCAAACCTCGCTCCTCCCGGGCCGGGCATCTCGATCAAGCATCACCAGGTATGGCCCCTGGATGCGCAATTTTTTTTATCCTTCGCCCGCTGGATCTTCGCTCTGATGTCCGTCGAAGCGAGGGAGCTGCATAATCCCACGACGGTGATCTCGTCAAGCGCCCGCGATCTGCTCTCATCCGATGATGTGTGAAACATGCTGGGCTGGATCGACCTCTCTTGTTGAGACAGATGGTGTGCGCCCTTTCCTGCTTTTGTGTGCGACCCAGTCGTCTGATGCGTATTACGAAAAGGTGTCGGACGTGCGAGGTCCCCTTCGTCATTTCGTGCATGGGATGCGAGTTCGGCATGTGTCCACGACTTGCAGGCTGCTGGAATTGAGGACTTTTGAGGTGCACCTCAGAGTGCAGAAGGAGATCAGCGTCATCATACGTGCTGAATGAAGCGCTGGGCACGTACGTCACTGGCGAGGCCGTGCTGTTGATCGTCGCGGGCGTGCACGAGCGGCTGCTTATTCAGAAGGCAGAAAGCATCACCAACGTCCAAGACGTTCACCAGCGGTTTAGATTGTGAATGAGTGAATGAGCTTGATAGTATTGTCGAAATCCCCACCCATCAAGTAACTCTGCGTAGCCATTGAATTGAACTGTCACATCCGCAGCAGCACCGCTACCAGCGCTGGCAACGAGGCATCAACATAACATGCTCCTCTGTGCGCAATACGCCTGAGGCCATGCCGTGCCCCGTAGCGCAGGCCCTGCAAGCCCGCCTTGTGTGACGAAGCGATGCGGCTCTCATCGTTGGCGTTTGCCTTCTTGCCTTGGTCAAAAAATGATCTGGTCGATTGCTGCCTTACGGCACCGACCATTGATTTGCCACGTGGATCGTTTGGCTGATATTGAGCTGTAGTGGTTCATGTAGCTGTGCGGTTTACATCCCTGACTGCACATGTCTCTGTGCACGAACTATCACCTGGGACCGCGTACATGGGCCTTCAGAGATGTGACCAGACTCATACAAACACAACGTGGAGGTCGTGGAACACGCAGCTCGCCGCTGTGCACCGCAGGCGTTCGACCCCCGTCGCTAAGACAGAGCGGCAACCTGATATTGCGAGATTTTGCCACCGTAGCTCTGACCGGAAACCTGTACAGAGGATATACCGGTATTATACGTAAAAACACGTGATTAGCAGACAAGTGTGTTTCTGCCTCGTTCATATTGTTTTGCTCCATTGGTGGCACAAATATGTATTCGATATCACACGATTCAAGGGCAACAAGGCCGTGAGATACCAGCACCAGAACATACATTTTCGAAACCCCGCAACGAGACCCCACGTGATGATATCGCACAACCTTGTGCGAGCGAAGTCGCTGCCGTTCTCGCGTCACGTAGCCGCCATGTCCCACGTCGTCCTACTCCACATGTCGTGGACGTTTGGCAAGTTGGGCAGATATGCGCTGTAGCAATGGGGCCGTGAGAGTCCACAATAGACTGCCTGAGTAGGGCACTTGGTTGCTTCCGTGATAGGGTGGATGTATTCAGAGTTTTCATTAATTTGTTACATGAAGGGCACACCGCGCATGGGTAGGCTCGGCGGCTGCTGAAGCTCTGTAGGGAAGTTGTGTCCCGGGGTTGCTTCGCTGACCGCCCCCCGAGGTCGCGAGATCTTGTGCAACTGGGCGTCGTGACTACATCGGCAGTCGACGACGTGTATCACGTTGACGGCACGTTGACGGCGCCAGCTGCTAGGGGGTTCAATACATCACGCCTTGGACCGACATCGTGGTCAATGTGGCTGAGTTGACAGTTCATCGAGGCTCAGCCTCCTTGAATTATGCAACCAGGGATTCCATGGGCAATGATTAATATGATGCACGTGGTATTGATCTTGAACTATCGTAACAGCCTCACGTCGAATCGATCAAAAAAGTATAATGCCATGAATCACACGCATCAACTTTAACCCAGACATCTAAGACGGGCTCGAATTCACATCTACACAGGGAGCCCTGGTCAAGCGTCCATGCCGCCCATGACGGCGCCCGGCCGAAGGAACGCATATGGAATGCTCGAGTCGCATCCTGCATGTCACGCCTCCCCTACCGCTTCGCAGGAGGGAGTCTCGCCATGAAGAAGGGGTGCTTCAGCGCGTCCGACGGCTTGATCCGCTTCTCGGGGTTCAGCGCCAGGCAGTGTTCGAGCAGGTCGATGAAGTGGTTGAGATCCCTGGTCTCGGCATCGCTCATCCCCGCCGATGCCGTCGTGAGGCGCGTACGCAGGTCTCGAGTGGGCTTGACGATCGACAGGGTCCTCACGGCAGTCTGTAGGATGGCACATGTTAGCTGGGGTCCTTTGACTGACACAAAGTTTCTATTTCGGACGGCGAGAAAGCATTCTGAGCATTGGCGCCAGTTTCTCTGCCGGAGCGGTTGGCTCGGACTCAAGGCCTGCCGGACAAGGTGGGCACGGGAGGATGCAATGCAGGTGGGCACGCCATATGGCGGGGGCCAACATCGTGCGGTCATCCGACGGAAAGCTTCGAGAGGTTCGCAATAGCACATGTTGGCGACTGCCCACGCGCCGGCCGTTGCGAAGGACGCCGGGAGTGACGGCTCCCCACCCGACCTGCAGGATCTGACCGCGCCCCCAGCGCTTACAACAAGCGAGAACAGGAATAGCAGCACGAACCAGGGGGTGGCCCCACGGGGTTGAAGTGATGAAGGATTGAGCAGTCAACGACAGGAAAAGAAGGAAGTGTCACGAACCTTGCCAAGCACCTTGTCATGCTCAACGCTGACAAAGTTGCCCAAATCGTCGAAATGCATCGCCGCAAGCTGACCTCGCTTATAGAGCTTTGGTGTGATCTTGCCGCGTACCTCCATGATGGCCTTGAGCATTTGGTTGTTACTGTCGCCCGTGAACAGGATTTTCCCCGTGTAGAGTTCGTAAAGGGTGCAGCCGATGGACCACATGTCGATGGCATAGTCGTAAGGCATGCCGAGGATAACCTCGGGGGCGCGGTAGAAGCGACTGACGAGGTAAGGTGTGATTTCATTGTGCGCCGTGGCGGCGTCTGACCGATCCACGCCTGTTCCCAAATCACAGATCTTAAGCACGTTCCGGTTCTCGTTGACCAAGATGTTGTCAGGCTTCAAATCGGCGTGGATGATGGTGCATTTGCGCATGTGAGCAAGTCCGACGAAGATTTGGTGGGCGTAAGCCCGAGTCGCACCCAGGTTGATGCCAACATTGTTGCCAAACTTGCGCAGTACCTCTCGCAGGTTGAGGCTGAGGTTCTCAAACGCCATGCAAAGATGGCCGTTGAAGTCGAAGTGTCGCTCGAACTTGACAATGTGCTTTCGGTTTTCAGGATCGGCGTCGTTGAGCTTTTGCAAAATGGAGATCTCTGTAAAGCCACCCTTCCGGAGTGCATCGTTGTTGCGCATGATCTTGATGGCGACGAGCTTCTTCGTCGTGATGTCGACAGCGCGCGCCACGCCTGAGAACATACCCTTCCCGAGCATGGACTGGACTTGGTACCGACCGTTCATGACCTCGCCGATGCGAATCTTGTAGTAGCCCTCCTTGTCATCTCCGTCTAGGATGCCACCCACCGGCTGAGCCTGGCCTGGCGTGCCCTTGTCTTGGTTGACAACCATGGCCTTTGATTGCTGCGGGGCCGCATACTTGTCCTCGTCGAAGTCGTCGGCAAACATGTCGAAGTCGTCGTCATCATCGGCATCCTTCTCCTTCTCGGGCTCAGGTTCCGGCACCTTGGCCTGTGTGTCGGCGAGGGCCTCACCGTGCAGACCAACGTGGCCGTGTCGCAACTCATCGCGCTTCCCATCCTCCTGCATGTCAGCCGTCGGATCATAGTCGGCGGCTGAGGGACCATCGTCTTCCATATCATTGATTGCATGTCGGTTGATGAGATCTGTCTCGGTCAAGATGTCGAGAGCTGGTGAGCGGACATCCTGGGGAGCATTTGAGCTCGGCGAACCCATATCTGTCAGGTCAGCACGTGTCGATACAGTGGGACGCAGCATCCTACCTGACAAAGGGGTGTCGGCATCTGTTCGTGACGGCGTGCCCTGGCGGATATGTGCTGGAGAAGAAATGGTTGAGCGATCAGCTGCATGCACGGCATGAACCAGGAGAGGTGTTGCTGAGCTGGACTTGGCCAGGAGCTCAGCACGACGTCTACGTCGGCGCTCAATCTCAGCTTCCTCGTCGATGACTGCTGGCGCCTCGAAATCCTGAAGGTCATCCTGAGAGATGTCTCTGCCCTGCTCCTTGCCGTTTGCATGTTCTTTGAGAGGTTTAGCAACTTCTTTGGGAGTATGTGAATCATCTCCTACTGTGGCCCGTTTGAACGACGATAGTCCATTTCTAGAATCTCGGTAGTTCTGATCTTGATGTCTGGCAGACCTCGAGGCGTCATCATTGCGACCGGGACCCTGGTCATCCCTCCCGTATCGATCGTCTCGTCCGCCGCGAGAGCCTCGGTAGGGTGAACGGCTGCGCTGTCGAGGCCTCTTGTCAGCGTAGCGATCCTGGTCCGGCCCCCGTGGGCGCCCTTGCTCACGGCTGCGGTCTCCGTTGCGCCCGTCGTAGCCGCGGTTGGAGGCATGCGAGGGCGAACGGTCCCTGTCGTCGTAAGAGATTCGTGAAGATCGTGCGCTGTCGCGGTCGTAGTCTTCGTAGTGTACGCGGAAGCGACGAGTCTCGTCTCGCGAGGAGCGGCCTCCGTGGTCGTGGTCGTCACGCACCCGCTTGAAGCCGCGAGGCGAAGGGCTGCGTCGTGACGGCATGCGCCTGGGGCTGCCGTATTCGGGAGAGCGCGATGCCCTATATCTATCTTGGGTTCTGTCTGGGCGGTCAACACCGTTTCCGTCAAGCTGCTTCGGCAGTGAAGTTGCCTTCAAGTCTCCAACATCGTTCTCAACGATTTCTCCCTCGTCGGAGCTCGACGTCATGTTGATGATGCAAGCGCTGTGCGCGTAAAGTACTGTGCGAGTCCGGCAGAGGGGAAACCCCTAGGCTTAAATGCGCAAAGCAGAACGTGTCAGCAGAGGTCTTTGGGGGCGTGGAAGGCGGCAGGAATCAAGGCGAACCGGATGACTCTGTCAATTCAGCTCATGAGGCGAACGACGGCCAAGAGGCAGGATGGAAGCTATGGTGCAAGATGGGTTAAGGGGTGTTGGTGGGTTTGGGTATTCTTGAGTGTCAATCAGGTTGATGGCGTTTGCGACAAAAGGTTGAAGATATTCTCGTGACGTCGACACGGCTGGCAGGAGTGAGAACGTGCAGGCAGGCAGGCGCTCGTGGAAGGCTGGAGAGTGGAGATAACGCGCAAACCCAGGTCTCTGATAAGACCTTGCTTAATTGCATTAAACGATCTCACTGACCGCCGCCCCGACGAGGGGCAATTTTCACCCCTCCAAGACTGTCTGCCAACCGAAGCACTGGACCCTCTTTCGTCTCCTTTCGCATCGCGTCCGACTTCAACCATCCGATTCCTTTGCTACTCCGCTCCACTAAGCATCACTCACCAGGAACAAACCAGCACGATGGGTGGCGCAAACCGCGACGGTTCGTTCTACCCCACCAACCCAATACCGACAGCGACACGCCATCCCACGATCGCAGACGCTGACCGGTTTCACAGGTGGCAAGGCCAAGCCTCTCAAGGCCGCCAAGAAGCAGGTCAAGGAGATGGACGAGGAGGATATTGCCTTTGCCGAGAAGAAGAAGGCTGGTAAGTCAGACTTGCGGTGTAGTCTCTTCCGCAACTCGCGCTGACGATGGTGTGTCTCTACAGAGGACAAGGCCCGCAAGGAGATGGCCCTCAAGGCGCAGGGCAAGGGCCCTCTGGCGAGCGGCGGCATTAAGAAGAGTGGCAAGAAATAGACTTTGCGAATCGACAATCGACGACCAAATCTGAGGGGACGACCTACCCCTCGGGAAACATGGGATCAAGGAGCGAAGCCTGCCACGCAGGCGGGAATGGAGTCATTTGGCTTAGACAGCACCTGATATCTGAATTATGACATATGGACATGTTCTACGATCGCAACTTCTACTCCATGCCAAACGCTCTCACCTTCGAAGGATGGACCCAGAATATTCTTGACAATGCACGTACAAATGACGGGGGGGCGGCCAGGTCATAAGCTGACGCCCTTTACAGAGCTTCGTTATCATACCGCATCGCATCTCAACATGCATACTGAGCTTAACTCCCTGCTACTCCCCCAAGCACAACGCCCCCACGCCATGGTGATAATCAAACGCCTTTCCCATGCCATATAAATGCGTCCCCGCCGCCAACACAACGAACAAATGGAAGATCTGATGGGAGCTCCCCCAGATATCGAAACGCTTCGGGTAGCTCCTCTCCGGCCACCGCGCAGCGTACAAAAACGCCCCAAAGACGTACATGGCACCGTGCGCCAGTAGCCAGCTCAGGCTCATGCGGCGCTCCATCTCAGCGTGCCCGTACATGAACAGGCCGTGGACCACGGGGACGACGCCCGAGGTGCCGAGGCCGACGAACATGGCGGCGCGGAAGGGGCGCCAGGCGGGCGTGCGGAAGACTTCGAGCCAGGAGACGACGCCGCAGCCGATGCCGAGGAGGGAGATCTGTTTTCCTGGTCAGGGTTGCTTCTCTTCTAAGGAGCAGGGCTGATAAGGACGCTTACAACGGAGAGATAAAGGGTCATGAGGTGCGGATGGCAGTAGAACCCGTAGTACAGAGCCGGCACGTAGCTCCCGACGATGAGGAACACGATCCCTGTGTAGTCCAGCTTGTTTCCCCAGCGTGCGACGGCGGGGGAGTGGTTTGACAGCGCGTGGTAGGTTGCGCTCATGCCCATGCACGCGACAGCACCGGCGAAGAAGCAGCCAAAGGCGCGCAGGTCGGCCGTTGTGGCAGACGCATATCGAGGGACGAATTCATGGTGAAGAAAAAGTCCGCAGACGAGAAAGAAGAGGGAGCCGAGCAGGTGGGACCAGATGTTGACCGACTCATTATGCAGGTAGCTCAGGCTGGCGAAGGAGCCTGCGTAAGAGTTGGAGTCCGGACGGTAGCATGTGTGGATGAAGGCATTGTCGCGGCGCCAGGGCTCGAGGTCATTCCAGTCTATGAGAAGCCTGAGTTTGTCTTCGATCTTGGTCTCGAGTTTCTTGGCGGTCGTCAGAAGGGGGTCTGTTGCTGGTTGGAGGGGTGAGGGCTGGCGATGGCGCAGGCCTGTGGGGGTTGAGTCTCCCATGATGTTTTGGTCCGCGATGCGACTTAATAGTTGTGATTTCTAGGAAGTAACACTCTAGTAATGCCGATGCTGTTTGTTTTATCATTTTCCCATTCCCCCAACAGTCATTATCGAGTCCGCTGGTGGTCTGCTTGGATCATTTTGTTGGGAATATCCACATGTCGACGTCCGATGGCCCGAGGCACGATTCACTGTGCACGGCTGGCACCTGCTGGCAGCAGCTGTTCAAGGCGAAATCGCCCGACAGAGACGGCACAACTCAACTATTTACATTCTGGCTTCAAAGGCCATACAGAGATTGGGCTGAGTATCGACCATCAGTCTTATAAAATGAGCACAATGACATAGGAAGCAGGGTATCAATTCAGCTCAGTAGGCCAGGAGCTACTCCTCCGGCAGGTAATCCACACCAAGGTCCATGACCTTGACCAACCCCGATGCCAGTGATATGGCCGCCCAGCAGGCAAAGTCCATATTCGGATTCCACGCCATGGCCGTCGCCCTCGACAACGGTTCCCGCAGAATGATCTTCTCAGGATCAGCATAAAGCCCACCATCCTCGTCATTATCCGCACCGCCCGCCGCCCTTGGGTCCGCCTCCTCATCCGCTTTCTTCTTCGTCTTCTTTAGCCTCGGGATCGCCCTGCTCTTCTTCTTCGGCGGTCGCGCCGAAGGCGTATTGCGCGCGAGGTTGATCAGCGCCTGCGGGCCTTTGTTCATGACGGGCTTCCACCCTTGCACGATCCGTGAGACGCCGCGACACGGGTCTTCCGGGGGGTTAAGGCTGGCCTCGAGGCGCATGCGCGGGATGTGCTCGTGCTCGAAGAGCTTGAGCTTCCAAGCGGGCGGGTAGTGGCGCGGTGCGAAGACCCGGTGCATGGGGTTGCAGGCCCATACGGTGCCGTCGAGGAAGGCGACGAGGACGAAGGGGTGCTGTACGCCGACGGCGAGACAAGAGATGAGAGCATCGCCGTCGAGGACCTTGCGCATCGTGGCGGAGAAGGCGCGCGAGTGGAAGAAGCCAATGGTGCTGTTGAGTGGTCGCGAGGATGGCGAGATGGAGACGAATCCTTGAAGATGGTCGGACCATTGCAGAAGGTCTGGTTGGGGGACTATGGCGGGATTCGTCTGCGACGTTGTCTCGACGCTGGGGTCGAGAAGATCAATAACGATGGTCAACCCACTGACTGGGGTCGATGCCACGAGATAGGGGTTTGATGGGTAGCCCGTAGCCAGGTGGTAGATGTGTGTACTGTGTACGGCGTGCCGTGAGATACACTTCGGAGGATGCAGAGACCAAAGGCCGATGGATCCGTCCGTGTGGGCTGTGACCACGCGGTTGGTCCCAGACCAAGCAAAAATGGTGACGCTGGCAGGGAGACCGGGCAGAGCTCCAATGGTTGCCATGGACTTGTCTATCTTGCCTATGACGCCGGGTTAGCTTACTTAGGAACCGCATCGCGACGGCCCAACTTACTGTAAGGACTTGGCTCGTCGCCAGGCTTTTGCAAGTCAAGGATATGGACCTGGCGGTCGTTACACAGCACGGCCAGAAGGCCGAGGTGGCCTTCAACCGTCGAGGGTACAGGGCACCAATGGATCGTTTTCGCCCTGCCCCAATCGAAACAAAGCGTCTGGAGGAGTTGAGGTGCTTCTCTCGACGGATACTTCACACCGTTTCCTGCCTGCTCACCCTCGAACTCCCATAACTGGATGCGACCCCGCTCCATCTCATCATTCACGTATTCTTGCTCATGTTGCCAGTCGAAATCCTGGTCTGTAAATGGACTGACAGCCAAAGCAAGGATTTGTGATGTGGCGCTCGCCCGTGGCAGCCAGCTCATGCCTAGGACGAGGCCGCCGACATCGAACATCCAGCCAGCAGGCTTATCCACTCCGTCATCTGTGTCCATGGCATCGGAGCTGTATGGGAGACCGTCTGACGATATGGTGACAGATCCGTTAAGATCGAGACTCATCTGTTGTTGATCAGGGTAGGGCCCGCCGAGAATCTTAAGCTTTTCGCCTATTGAGGACAGGTAGGGTGTGGCCTCGAGCTCATCGATCGATCGCTGGACTTGGCCTTGGTGCTCCTTGCGAATACGCTCGTACCAATCGCGCGCAATTGCAGCCTCAAGGACCTCAAAATCATCGCGTACCCACGGTGTCGGCTGCAGGGCCCATTCTTCATCCAGCAACTTGCAAGGCAAGACCTCGTATGGCGCCCATTTGCGGAACATGTCAGCCGCCTGCGAAGCGGCGTGAGGATCAGGTCCGTAAAAGTCGTCCCAGAATGCCGTGCGAATCCAAGAAGAGAAAATGCCGTGGTGCATTCGTGTCTGCGTGAAACGGGACTCCTGTGGATAAGGGTCCATGGCAGTTGCATCATGGCCAGGCGGCAGTTTCCTGCGGCTGTGGTAGCTTCGCTTCTTGCGTTGGGCGTTGCTTGTGCCGTTCTCATCATCATCGCTATCGAGAACGAGGAAAGACTCGTCTTTTATGTTGGCATCGGACTCGTCTGGCGCGATGAAGTCGTCATCCTCTGCTTGTGCAGCCCCAGCGTCGACGACGAAGTTATCATCGTCGGAAGCATGGCGCGGAGAGTTGCGAGCTGGCGTTTCATTGACGTCGTCGTCATCCAGACCGTAGTCGATGGCTTCTGAGTATCGCTTCGACCGATTTGATCTGCGGGTTCTCATGATGGCGAGTGCTGCGCGAGGGTCATTGCGAGAAGGAGCTTCAATGTGGTTGGTTGGCCTTGTTGCTGGAACCAAACGAGAATTTGTTTCAGTGGACCTTGGTTAAGTTGCTGTGTTGACTGTTTCATGTGATTCTGGCAGTCCAATATTGTCTTCATAAGTGTCAGTCAAGAACGGCCATGAAATATTGCGGTTCTCACAACCGTAAGTCACCCGAGCCCTTCATGAGTGTAAATGGCGAGTGCACTGGAAGGCGTGAATGACGATTCAGAGCATTTCATTTCGTAGAATGATAATATGTTTTATGGCAATATATGGTTTTGCATACTACCATCTCTTACGTAAATATATCGCCGTGTTGACCGTCGACCACGTTACATGCTGACGTTGTCTTGACAAAACTCATTGAGTTACAGGTCGTCTGATAAGGACCTCCAAAGGCCCGAAATGTTTGTCGCTGGTCAGGTATACTCTCTCGTACCCTTCTCGTATCATTTTGTCCACCCTTGGCGATTCCGGGTCAGTGCTGGCCACCGTTAGTCAGGCCTTTCTCCTCTAGTGAAGTAAGGCTGTCTTACGAAGGATGGGCAGATTCGGCACTGCCGTGCATCCAGATTATGATCCCCGGCCGGCTGATATCCGCCACGACCTGCTTGACAGGGGCATTCGGAGAAAATGACAATACTATTGATCGCTCATCAACCTCGAGGAAAGCCCTTGGATCGTCCACAATGACAACATCGTTTGAAGCCAATGCTTGCTTATCTGCATCCGTGTAGTCTGGATCTTGTGCGACACAGGCAAGTTCATTCTTCGGAAAAACTATGTCTCGAAGCAAGAGCATGAGAATGTGTTGGTGAATTGGTGTGTCGTTCAGCCCGCCTTTGACGGTCAGTGAACCGAAACCGAATGCCACGATTTTGTTGAGATCAGCAGGCACAACTTTCGAGGTGAGGATCCTCCGTATAGTCTGAAAGTACCGTGACGTCTCCCAGGCTCGAGCCTTCTGGAGAACTCGTTGGAGGGTCTCGCCGGAGTGGACAGGAGGATTGATGATGGAAATCAGGTTGCTTGCATGTATTTCCTCCATGGGAAAGGAGACCTCAACGGTGACGTAGGCATTCTTGGTCTTGGGGCCATTCGTTCGACGCCATGTCGTGAGAGACTGAATCGGGTGATAGCGTAGTTTGGGCCGACAACTAGCAAACAAATCTTTAGTTCATGCACCAGTCACTCCGGCCCAGATGTTTCCGTACGGCACGTATTTGGTGTCATTGCTTCCACTAAACGGATTGGGCCAGCTCATCATTGTGGAGGCTTCGATGTCAACGCCGTCCATTCCTGTCGTTGTGAACTTGACATCCTGCCCATTGCAGAAGGCATCAAGCTGATCAGCGCAATATCGTAGAGAACTCTTTGTGAACAACGGCGCGCCCCCATCGTAGAGAGCCTGAGCGTGCTTGGAAGCTTCTATCAGAGACAGCTCATTGTTGTTCCGTGAGTCCATCGAAAAAGAAGGCTTATCTGGGGCGACATTGGCGCCATTCATGGTGGCCATGATGAGAGCTCAAGCTTTGAACGATGAAGCTGTGATCTGAATGGCATTTCTCTTTTCCAAATTGATTGAGTGCGGGGTGACAGAGTACGCCCGAATGGTGACGTGACGTCGACTCGCCTTCACTCCTCACGCACCAAGTGCTTCGGAAGCGATCCGGGTCACATGATAAATGACCAGGGTGCATGCTCCGAAGCTGTACCCCTCTATCCGTTCAGAGATGTGCACAAAACAGGAGACGCAACCCGCAAGCGGATTGCCCAGAAAGAGCCTTGAGGAACGAAATTGGAGATAAAATCTGGGAATCGTATATTATTTCCAGCTTATGACTAGGAAATTAATATATTGCCGCAACCCGACCGGGAGTCGTCTGGTTTTGTTTCGTCATGCTAAGTTTTACCACCCGCCACATCATGCCACTGGAATGTTAGGGCTGAAACGGACGCCAGATCCTCGTGAAACATACCCCAAAAACTTAAGAACCAAACCGCGCAAAGCAGTGATCTGAGCATCAACCTCCCAAGAATCT